>JWJB01010059.1:0-64119 GCA_000812895.1 Rutstroemia sydowiana | reverse complement strand
GGTGGGGACATGTTCCTTGCGCGGGGAAGGTGTATCTTGGTGGATTTGGATGTATTCTAGACACGCATATACACACACAGATGTATACATCTCAAATCAAGGTGGTGGGGCATCTCACAATTCTTTCATGGTCTGGTTCACTGTTGTGTAGTCTGATCTCACCCAACTGTGTCACCGCCGAACTTAGATTGCGGTGTTGAATCATATGTGTGATCCTGCTGAGTGCGCGAGACCATGTAGTGCATTTTCTTATGTGTATATGCATGGGAAAGACTCATAAATCTATCTTGGAATAGAATGAAACCACCTTTTACAGATTCTACTAAATCGTATCAGATGAACCTATGCTAGGTATATTCGTGAGACTGACACAAGCATTACTAGCTTGGTCGGCTCAATTGCTGAATAACCCCGCCATGTCCTATCAAGCACTCTTACCACCCCTCCAAAGTTTTGCCGTTCTTCGCCAACATGCTCAGTATTATCCCCGGTGTTCTTTCCATGAAATTACATCCAAATAGTATAATTAGGAGGAACATAGCACTGCCAACATCCCTTATTATAACAATCCTTAATCGTAGTCAGCTTTCATTCCTTCATCACTCTTGTCTTTCGAATCCGCAGACAAACTCAGATCCAGATCAACCCAGGCACGACCGATACTTAGCAGTGATATGAAGGTCATTTAATTCAAGCCTTTTGAGTTTCAATACATTGGATAATGTTTGAATGTACAATATCTAACAGCTAGGCTCTGCAAATGGAATCAGCTTATGCCTAATTTGAAGCCTAGAAGGATTTCCCTGGAACATTACGAAGTTTTCAGTCAGGCTTATGAGATCAAGGTCTATTTATGGACGAATCTATGCAGTTTGTTGGTTGGCTTATGAACCATTATGTTATGCAGCAACATAAATGACCTTGATACTCCCCTTCATAGTAGACCTTTGGCATCATCTTCTTTCCACACTACTTTTTAATAGAACATACATACTCGGCGAAAGTACTACACCTCTCTACTCATAATTTGAGTTTCCTAACCTTCAAAATATTTACACAGAACCAACAAATACCACCAACGCAAGATGCCTTCCCATGAATTTAAATATCCATAGCCCTAGGGAGATCCAATCAACCAATCTCGAACAGAAGTAAGACCTTACTCTCCCTCCCTCTCCCTTCGTCACAAATATTCAAGCTAATAGCCCAGCAAAGTTTACAGCAGACAGCAAAGGACATACCGAATTCGATAAAAAAAATGGAAGCATACCGAAAGAAGCAATCTGCGATCGATAAATGGGAGAGCCATGAGGGTCAGAAGGGCAAGGTAAAAAGGTTCTATGAGGCTAAGTATACTTATATCGAATGCTAGACACTAGAGAATGTGTGGAGGTAGAAGGAGTGTTCAGGATATGTCGCTCATCATTGAAACATCGGCTTGTGCATAATACTAGCGTTTTCCATTCACCCTGCGCAGACAGTGCAGTCATAACATAGTCCACACTACAAGACTGCTTTTTAATGTACGTTTGACGCCATATTCTCAGTGGTTTCAAATTCCCATGCCGATTCTTCCCGACTTTACTTTTCCTGTTCCTCTCCTTGCTAGGAGAAAGGAAGGATGTGAGCTCGAAACGCTGCTTATTTAGTGTCGGTCGTTCCTTTCAACGAGCATTTGAAGAGATTCCTGCACACCAAGTTGGTTTTGATTCGCTTCGCCGTCCGCCTGGGTTTCTATGCGAAAGCCGTAGCTCTGGACTAAGGCCCTGGCCAATGATGCTAGTCTGATAGCTTCGGCCAAGTCTATATTCCATATCGATGACTTTCGGAAAAATGCAATGTTATTGCTTTCAATGTCTTTGTGCATCCACTTGATGTGATGAAATTTTCTTAGAAATTGGGATAAAATATATGCGAGATGACTTTGGTGGCATGAGACAGGTGCTTTTTCAGATAGTGTGTTTGAAATAATCCTTTTGTATTATAGGAGCTGAGGATTATAGATCCGTCAGGAATCCTATAAACTTCCTTGCCCATGAAATGTTTATTTGAGAAAACTAGAATAGTAAAATCCATGACTGAAGTCCTAGGGAAAGAGTTTTGCACTAAAGTGAATGTGACAATAATTTCTTGTTAGATGGATACATATCTTTACCGAAATTGAAAGGTCGTATAATTGCACAACAACTCGCACACCAACATAACAGCATAGTGGTTTGGCTGGTTGAAATCTGAGACAATCATAGATGAGCACTCCCAAATATTACCCTTGTAAAAGTTGGAAGGATTTTGCAAAATTCCCTTTTAGGTCGGGAAGCAAATCCTTTTCACGGCCTAGGATTATATTCGGGGGCTTCGTGTTTTACGCCCACAAACAGTAGTTTTGTGGGTGAAGGATTCCGAAACCTACGGATAGGTAAAGCAGTTAGTACTTGGTATGGTGGAGCAGACAGGCTCAGCCTTCGCCAAAACAAAAGGGGCGGAGGACGAAAATGGGCAACCGTCGTCGTAGCGTTATCGCCTGTATTCTCTCCGATGTACTGTAGCGCAAATCAAAATATTATCATAAATTCAGCCAATCCAAAACAGCAGTCTGATTTTCTTCAAACACCAACCTCTTGAGCATGATCCTTTGAAAGCTACTCGGTAAACTCATTCAATGACTTTTTTATGAAAGCGATCAGCAACCGCACTTAAACTGGGTATAAGCGAAAGGAATCGCACATCCCCACATTCTATATTACAAGTACGGTCTGGGCCGTATGGCTAATGGGTGGGCCGAATTTAATCTAATTAAGAATTCGGAGCTTGGCAACAAAATGTATTCCCTACCAGCTTCGTACAAAGCTCTACATTCTGGGGCATATATTGCTCGGTTGTTCTTTTTGATCCGTGCAACTTTATGTAAGACTACCAATTACCTGGTATAATATGACGCGACAAGTCGCCCTTGTAAATTTATAAACGAGGATGCAGCATATATCATATAGTGCAGTTAGTGAACATCATATAAATTTGAGATGTAGGGAGCTAGAAATTTAAGAGTTCTGCACCATACCACAATACCATATCAAATTAAAATAGAACCTTATAAACAGTGGATAAAATGATTCGGAGCTACATCTCGCGGCCGTCCCTCGTTTTCGCCCCTTCAATGATCACATTGGGGTATATGAGCGGGAAGAGAGATACTGCGAGAAGCCGAATGACAGACTGTGCTATAAAAATAAATCCACTATAAATTGCGATTCCAGATGCAGTCCTTAGAACAAGAGCTACCTGAATTACCTTGGTCCTAAAGTTTTAATGGGCTTCTTGAGAATCTCCTCGTTGATCGCCTCCTTACTATAATCTGTGACCTATCATAGATGACTTACCGACTAACCACCAGCCCGATACTCCACATTATCTTTAATATCATCTCCGCCTTTTACGGAAATCTGGTTGCGCACAAGGTAGGTACATGGGGGCGATCCTCAAGAGCTAAGAATCTGAGAGACTGATTGTTAGGTTGGTGATGCTGCCGTGTGAATCTCATATACCTTGGATTCTAAATCGTAGAGAATCTATAAAGAGAGACAAAACCCCTTCGCTGTTGTTATACCATCATCATTCATTCATTCATTCATTCATTCATTTACTGAATCTTCAACACATACTCTAATTCTATATCACCACCTGCAGATCGCTATATACAGATTATCAGTTGCATACCATATTACCACTTCCAGCACTTATCATACTACGTCCCCATAGCTATCAATACATTCACCAACAAATCCAAATCTCACATACATATTCTATCACCATGATGAAACCAACTGCCCTTCTCATGCTTGGCGCGGCGCTCCCCACTTTTGGTATGTTTTCTTTGAATTTGAATAACCCTATACTCAATGGTCTTTTACTAATTGATGTTTTATCAGTTCACGGCGTTGGTACACAGGGTCAGATTGTTGGGGCTGGCCCTTTGTCAACTTGGGGTATCACGCCTGCGAATTCGGGCTACACCGCTCAAGCATCGTCCGAAGGTTTCTTTAACTTGGAAATCCAATGGATTACGGGAAATTGTGCACTTTACCTTGCATGCTGGGAGAAGGAACTCGGACCGGGTGATGGAAGAGATTACTTTTATGGTGATGGATATACAGGTACAAAGCTCGCCACTGCTTCCGGCTTCATCTGGCAAGAGAATATTGAGCCAGGAGACCCATATTTCATCAATCAATATTGTACGGGAGATGGATTTCTAGGCATTAAAGAGGTTAATGCTCAGTGCTGGTGATGGTAGCTGGCCAGGGTGTTTTGCAAGTACTTTACATTCTCTTTCGGTGGATGAGATGCTTGAGGTTCATACCTAGTTGCACACGTGAAGCTGTACCTTTAATTTCTTGATGCCTTTATAAAGGCCGTAATATTGTTTCTTGAAGATAATTATTTCATTCTTACTTAATGGTTACACGATACACGGGTGTATAACTTTTAACAGACAAATCTATCCCAACTTCTCGCTGTGCATCTGTCGGTTTTCTACTCTGCTTCGTGATTTTTGAAATTACTATAACAAATGGCATAGAAAGCAAATGAGACAAAAGTACATTAAAATCAGTCGAAATCAAATGCTCTGGGTCCAGATTTCAACATGAAATCCAAACCAAAATTAAAATTATGGACAAATCCATAGAATAAACACCTTACAACACCGCCTCCAACTCCAACTGCATCCTCACCATCTCCTCAATCCAACTCCAATGCCCTCAACTTTCGCCAGTCCACTCCAACCTCAAAACTCTAAATCTAACTCCAATCCCAACCATTTAACCCATCAAAACCCTCAACCGCACCTCCCTGAACAAACTAACCCCCATAAACCTGCAGTACCCATTTCCTCCTCCCTCGTCCCCTCGATCCCTCTACACCCTCAACAATGATAACATCCATCCCAGTTTCCCTCCACAATCCATCCCTTTAAACTCCTCAAGACCCTCAAGCCAATCCTTCGATTCCCTTCCTCAGACCTCGCTCCATCCCTCAAAAAATCTCCATCCCTTTCCTAATCATCCTACACAACATCCACCTCATAAAAAACCCCACCACTTGCATCTTCAACTGAGATTTAAACCCCTATTACAACACAGTGCACATCCACAAAAAAAAAAGTCCTCAACCGCCAAATTCCACTCGCAACACACGCAAATTTGGAATTCCCAACCCGCGACTAGTGACCAATAACCAATTTGCAAATATCTGACTTGAAAATGCCCAGCCCAAAACTACGACTAGTGAACAACTTGTATTATCTAATCCGTGAATAGCGGCTAGCGACCAATTTGCGAACACCCAACTTGCAAAAAGCGCCCCAGAATCCTATGAGTTGTATCTCGATATATTCCGTACAGAAGGAAGAAATGCTGTCAGAGAAGTGCCTTTGTTAAGTAGGAGACCAATTGAAAATACCCAACAGTATACTCATGCGTCAGACAGGCATATTACTTAGAATATAGAATGAATGTGTATTGCTGATTTTCGTTGATGATTTTCGATATTTGAGGCTGGTATGTATATAACGAGTGTGTTTGATTCGATTCCAGGAAGTAAGCAAGCAAGTAAACAATCAATGAAGTGGAAATGAAACCTATCGTATGTACATATACCCATCACATACCCATCCATCTATCTTCCTTATCCCCAATCACAATCCCACAAACAATCACACACACAGAAACCGCATACATAAATCCCATAAAAGACAAAAAATCTAGATACCTTACCGCCCTTCAAGATAATAAAACATATCTTATCTCTACCCGTACTCAATTGGCCATCTGGTGTTGCAAGCGCGCGCTCAATTTCTGTTTGCCCTGGTGAATTGTGAATTGTGACGCAGTGGAGGATTCACATATTTTTGTCTCCACTATTCCGCCCTCCCGTTCCCGCTCTCCCACTCTACTACATTCCACAAGCGGTGTCAGACTTCATATCATACACATTTTTCAACCGTTAGGGAATTTGGTGATTGAAGTTTATTCTTTGTGCAATTTGTCTAGGCTGAGAGATCTAGATACTTTATTTCGTGTCTATAGTTTAATATGTATCCACTTTTCTAACTTTCTATTAAGAATCAAATATTTACCCAGAAACGCCGCATCAGAAAGCATATTTATTCACTGGCCCATGGATTACCCATCTTGTGCCGCATTCGTAGATACTTCATTATCCCCAATCACGCAACCACTCTGCCCGTTAGCCCTCACTGTCTCAATCCATTGTCCCCTCCTCTTCACCAAACCAACAACCCCACGCCCACGACCACAACCCACAAGATCCAACCCGCCCCTCTGCCCATCCCTCTCTCTGCACCCCCCTTCGGCACATTCCCCGTCTCCGCTCCTCCCAAATACCAACTCCCAATATCCGTCAACTTCCCATTTTGCGTCAACATGGCAACATTACTCCCCACATTCGACACACTACTTCGAAAAGCCCCAAAATACGAATATCGTTCCACATAATCCAATCGATCGAAATATTCCGCTGATTGGTTGAAGAAACTTTGGGTTAAGGAAAGACTCGAGTCGGAGAGCGCGTATTCGGTTACCCAAATGCTGGTGTTGGGATAGCTGGAGATGGACTGGTCAGACGGGAATGAAGGGAATTGTGAAAGGGGATAAAAAGGTGAAGGGGGGCCGGCAATCTTACGCTGCTCGCACTTGTCCAATGTGACTAGCTAAACCCTCAAAATTCCCATACCAATGCACTGGTATGAAGTCCGCCGTACAATTCGTCCCCTGGCTCGCACACGCATCGAAAAAGCTCTCCAACCAAGTAAAACCCCCAGTAGCCCCCGTCACAGCTGGCGCTCCGGTTTTCACACCCATTTTCCGTAGAGGTTCAACCTGGCTTATCCAGTTCGTGGCAGCTGTGGATGGAGATATATTACTTCCTCCAGTAGCAGTCGTACCATCGGGTTCATTATACGTCAATACGTGCGATATGTTAAGACCACCGGAAATCAGGGATTTTATGGCGGAGAGAAAAGTAGTCGAGGTGCCGAATTGCATGGGAACAAATTCGAATTCAGCTTGCGTGCGATTGGTGTAGGAGCTGGAGGGGGTAACTTCATAGTTGTAGTACCAGGTTAGATCGCTGCCGCTTTCCAACCATATCTGATCGTCACTTAAATGTTTCGAGTTGGGTACGTAGACGAGTCCGCGTTTGGAAGAGGATTCGAAAGAATCGCAAAGGACGGTGGGAAGTATGGTCGTGGAGAGAAGGAGAGTTTGTAGGAGATACATTGTGGCAGTCGTGAGGTGTCGCGCAATTATGTATAGTATATAAGTTGATTATTGGAGCTGGCTAGTTGTCGCTGACGGTGAAAGATACCTAGAACAAGTCAAGTAACATATATTCTCAATTGTAACAAATCAATTATAAGTTATCGAATAAGAACGAAACTGAACAGTTTATAAATCGTGAAAATCTTGGTTGTATGAATCTGCAACTCTCAAAAACAAGCTCCGATGCACCTTCTTGCTGGGTTAAAATCAAGGCAGAGATGATAATGCAACAAGCAACGATGATGCTACTGTATATTGACAATATGAAATCCAACAACAGAGAAAAAGGATATTGAAAAAGAGATAACCTACAACTAGTAGCAGCTGAATAGATGATAATTATGGTAAACACATTATCATCCAATATCTTACATTTCTGCACTATTTCCATAGTCTTTGTTGTACCAAAATGAAGGTAGTACTTTGTTGGAGATTGGATTTGAATGGTTGGTTGTATTTTCATAGAGACGATAGGGTTTTTAGAACTAGTGGCGTTGGATTATTAGTGTTGAGTTAGGATGAGTACAGGCTTTGAGATCCCTGTAATTACTCAATGTGGATATCACTAATAAATAATTACCACTTTATTTTCAGGCACAAGAGACTTTTCTTCCCATTTGTAACCTTGCTGCATACTCGTTTGCATGTATTGATTTTCAGATACGACTACGACTACGACTTCTATTGGGATAAGTTTCAGCTCATATATTGCTATGAGAGCTACAGTAGTATTTAGCATCTGGCCTGTTTATCTCGTATTAATTACTGGCAACAGCATGAAAACGGCATCGGCATTTGCTATCTATGTGTAGTGAGCGCATTTGGCCTGCTCTAACAAGATGGCTTCCGTTATTAATAATTCGCCAATGTCCGCCGGAGCCGAATCCCAAGGATATATGCTGCCGATATCCAATAGAAACCATCGAGAATTCTTGGCCACTTGGCTGCTACTGGTACTTGGTCAAAGATATTATATTTCACATGGGGATGCCGTGATAAAAACAACTCGCACTCGAGAGCACTTGATGAAATTGTTGACTGGAGCATCTTTCATGACTAAAAGTTGCGCTCAGGGGGCGGTCTTAATTGATTTGGTCAACATAAAAAGTTTCATATCTAGATACAATATCCTGAGAATACTCAAGTGGGGTTAGAAGTTCTTACAGTACAATGGATAATTGGATACAAAAGGAGTGGAAGATGTGAGAAAGTATCTATATATGCCACAATGCTCCGTTGTGGACGTTTAACAGTACTGTGTTTAAGAAACAAGGGTATTCTTATGCCATTATAAACCTTCACTCTCTTCCGATCTTGGAGTTTCTAGGGTAAATGTACTTCGCCGTCCCCGCAGTTTCGTAGTTTATTGGATTCGAGAACTTGGTTGTTTAGAGATGGCAAGGCCAGTTGATGCCAGGCTATAACTTGGAAGTCCAGCTATATGTTCCTGCAGGCTTTATATAGCAGCTAGATTGCATATCCTGATTCCGTAGTCTATTTCACCCCTCCCATCGACGAACCACAATTCAAACTACGTCGTGTTGTCCACCAGCCGAATGTATCATCATCGCAAGTATTTGCACTGTTTATCACAATGCAACAAAGCAGGAACAAGTTTAAAGCATAACGCCAGAATGCCCCGGTGTAATTTGATTCGTATCAAAATAGTGAGTTAACATGAAGTTTGATGACCAGAACCCCCCACCCCCCAAAAAAAACATCAAAACTCCGTAACTCCACAACTCCATAACTCTATGATTCCATGCAACATGTCCTCCGATAGCGTCCAGCCCGACTACAGCAGAGCTCTCCCAACCTCACTAAATCCATCCATCAGGTGAATATGGAGCCTTTAGATCTTTGCCATTCCCTCCTTCTTAGCGTCTCTGGTCGTTAGGATTCGAGGAGCCGGAGCCGGCTATCGAAGCGATATATTAGCAGATAGCTTGCCGGTTATTCATTTCTCTCAAATGGGTTCTTCCTTACCTTTTCTGGGTGGTGAGATGTCTAGTTTGATTTGGAGAATGCCTGATGCCGGATTGCCGCTTCTTTGAGCCTCTTCATGCTTTCTCAGTTCTTTCTCGGCCTGAGCCTTTGCGACCTCATAATCGCGCCTTTCATCGGTTATTGGCGAGTTAGACACCCGTTTACTCTGCTTTTTTGCTTCCTTTTTCTTGCCAGATTTAAAAGGATTCATCATTGATAATGTGAATGTGAAAGTGAATGCGTATCAGGTGGTTTTCGATTTTGATCTTTGGAAGTGAAGCTGCTATGAAGCTCTCGAGATGTAGTAAATTGTTGGATGTTGTGATTGTATGATACTCTCTATTCCCAGGAAACATCCAGCATTTTATACAGAACCTCAATTTCAATTCATCGATGGCTTTTCAGGTTACCATGCTTCCAACATTTAGTTGAGGTTGTCTTCTCGTAATAAGGTCGTAAATTGAAGACATCGTTGCCTGCACGCAAGAATTATTTCACCAGCAGGTCATGAAAACGGCCGGTGGGATAAATCTTTGGTAAATATTTAGACACCAGTCTCTCAATTTACGATGTTTGTATAGCAGCCTATAGGTTTCCTTAATTTGCTCGTCTTCTCAGTCTGTGATAGAAACTCCGTTTGTCAAATGAGTATGTACGGTCGTTGTCGGCCTGCCAAAAGTGTAGACTAAATGTACGAGTAAGTTGGTAGATATATGAAAGCCTGATTCCATAAATATGTAACGAAAACCTTTTATATTTTCTCAAATATCAAAATAATACAATCAAAAAGCAACAATCTATCAGCTCTTCCTGACCATCAACTACCCATCTCCCCCGACTTCCTACCAAACCCAACATCTACCCAAACAATGCCACTATCCAGAAAGAGTACCGGGTTATCAAGTAGTAGTACATCGACTAGCAACAACAAGCTTCAAAGATCCATTCCAGTACCAAGCATAAAATACGAAAGTACCAAAGCTGGCCCACCGCCTAGAATGGGTAGGACCGCAACTAAGAAGCAAACATCGACGGCAGAGTATATGAAGTATGCGAAGCCATGAAGGTATGGATTATCATGATTCTTGGTTCTAGGATTTCAATTGACGCTGTTAAGTTCTGATAGTCTGGTAGAAGTAATACCTTACAGTACAATTTTCATCTGATTTTGATTCCAACTTGGACTCCCAGCCCGATTCACATTCCGTTTCATACCGATATAGAAGAGTTAATTGGTGGAACGTCAAAATCCTGGGCCTTGAAATGATTTTCATCTTGTCTGATACTGGAATGCTTGTTCTGTTTTACTTTTGTGTAAACTAATGTGGTGGATGAGATGTGAGGGTGGTATTTTGGGGGGTGGACAGGGTTGTGCTTTTGATTTTTAGGTGCGGGTGCGGGGTTGGAAATACCCAACAAATAAATAGAATACCAACATCAGCGATGGCCAACTTGGATAGTAACTTAACTTGATTCATGGTATAATTTGCCTTGGTTTCCTGCGGCTTTGTTATATACAAGTACGAGTATTAATTGATTGTTTGGAATACGGACTGTAGGCACATGCACTGTGCTTCTGTATGATGAAATCAATTGCGAGCAGCGAAAGATGAAAGGTTGGCCAGTACTATTTTCAATACCATAAATGCATCGAGATTCGAGACTGTACCTCTAGTACAATTCAGAATCTTCACATCTTCTCCTATACAGCAATACGATATTCGAAACAATAATTATCATCACTTCAAGCAATTCCTGACGTGTAACATCTCTGCGCAATCTGTCGGCGCAAGGCAAGCAAGATGTGAAATTAAACCCAACAAAAAATCAAATTCTTTTTTTCTTATCCAACCTACACCTTTTCAATGTGAACCCCCAGACCCAACACCGATACTATCCCCCAAATCAAAACAAAACTCCATAAACGCCAGAACGCCCACTATCTCCAATTTATGAATCAACCCATCGCCGCCTTCCAAATATCGTTCTCCCACCCCGCCAATCTACATCAAATCAATCGCAGACCATTGCCAGCCCTCCCCCAACAAACATCTTCTCGCACAAAAAAGACGATAGAGAAACAACGATCGGATTTGGAATTGGTCATTTCATGAATCGATCCGGCTATTTCTTTGGTGTACTAGTACTCGGATGCCGATCCGTTGGCCGCAGCTTCTTCGCCGGCTTGAGTTCCAGTTTCGCTATACGTTCGACCTCTGCTCTTTCAGCTTTCGCCTTACGTAGGCTCTCTCCTATGGCAGCTAAGTCTTCCTGATCTGTATTAGAAGTTAGTCATGCGAAGTCTCCAGCTTTGAATGCGAATTTGATTGTTACCTTTTTTTGACAGGTTCGGGTCGAATCCCTGTCGGTAAGCAGGGTGTATGGTCGAGGGATCAACTTTTATAGGGCCATTATTCTGAGAATACAATGGATGTCTCTCAGCGGGTGGCCAAGTTGTAGCTTTTTTCTGCAATTCGTGACCTGATGGTGCTGCTCCTGGTTGAGACCATGTGCTAGATTTTTGAAGCACCATATTTCAAGGTAAATAGTTGAGCGAAGACAAATAAGGTGAGAGTAATTGTTTTGTTGATCTAGAAAGAGTTGATATAGTTTTGCTCCTTACATTGCCATTTGAGTAAATATGCATGCTCTTTATAAGTTTACGGGTATTAAGTATCGATAATCTATATCTGTACCAACAAAGACAAATGAGAAATCATCCGATACAATATCTTGTAACACTAAGCCCTAAGGATCCAGTTTCGAACGCCTCACAGTCCCGAAAAATGTTTTCTATCATGTATCCACCGGATTCCCCTAAACATGAGTGGCTAGTTGACGGATTCCACCATGTGGGTAGTTCAAAGCACTGCTAGGAACTTGCACTATGACGGAGTGCACCCACTCCAAGATATGGTCCAACTGCGACTGGGACCCGGTACACCCACTCCAAGCTGTGATCCAACCACTACCGGGATGTCGAGCCGCTTCTCATAATCAAGGAGTGGTTGAGCATCCGAGAAATACCAGCCAACAGATATGTTTGCTGATCCCTCGAGTAAATCGCAAGGCGCAACATAACACTATGAAACGTGTGAAACGTCATGAAGAGCCGCAGTTCTTCCCATGATCAATGATGAAGCAAGATACGAGTTGAAACGCTCAATACCGGTCCATAAACGTGCAGGGCAGACAAGAGAAGGATTTGAAGGACCTTGCAAACTCTACAATCCTTCCAATTCACATCCAAGCGGTAGAGAAACCAACAGATAATGATGATACTTCTAGGGAAAGTTTGCCGGAGGCGCAAAACAAGGAAGAGGGTTTAACCGCCGTGAAAGGTCGCGGGCTTCTAAGCCTCTATCTAAATTTGTCAAATCGTGTAGGAGGCAACCAACATTGATGACGAGGAACATTTGCTGAGGCGCTTCAATCCTTCCAGAAGACTTTAACCGCCGTGAAAAGATTGCATGGTTCCAATGGTTCTAAGCCTCGATCCAAACTTTTCAAATAGTGTAAAAGGCAACCAACATTGATGACGAGAGACATTTGCTGAGGCGCTTCAATCCTTGTAGAAAAGTCTTTACCGCCGTGAAAAAGGTCGAAGCCTTCTAAGCCTCTATCCAAACTTTTCATATAGTGTAGAAGGCAACCAACATTGACGACGAAGAACCTTTGCCGAAGCGCTTCAATCCTTCTAGAAGTTTTTAACCGCCGTGAAAAGACTGCAAAACATCTTTCTGGTCGTAGATCTATGCGACCCTGAAACTTGGGATCTTAAGTCATTACTGATGATGATGATGAAATCTTAGCGATCAGCTCGGGGAGATCTGCTTGTGCTTCCGGTTCAGATCAATGAATGAATGGGTGGTTGGTTCATCGTCATATTTTGAGCAACAAGCAATCCGGATCGCTCAGTGCGGTTTGTTGGTTTACAAACCTATATTCGCACTACAAGTGATGATTTAAACCTTTACATTTGATAATTATAATCATGGACAATAGTATTAGAAAAGGTTGCATTTATGGGAGATAGTAATTTGTAGTTGTTATAAATTGTGATACGGTTCTAAGAAGTATGTACCCGCAGCCATAATTTACCGTCATACCTAGTGGTTTATATTCCCATCTCTACACCACTACGTAATTCCAGAGCATTACATATAATAAAAAGGGGTGCGAATATCACAATATCACTCAAATTTGCCGTATTATCAATTATCCATGATGGATTCACTAAACCCACGACATTTCAGCTAATTATCATTCCAACTTGCATGCTTTACCAACGCCGTAGTTTATCCAGGCCCAACGTCAACCCAAAGTACCCATTGGCAACACTGCCCTCTACGGTACAAAAAATGTTGCTTTTAACATCTGCGATTACATGTTATCGTACTCCATTTCTCCAAGTTGAGAATTGGAAAAATTGCTCACAGTCGAAATTGGAATTGATATCAGAAAGGCTCAGATATAAGTGATTCCCGACATGTTTTTCTCTTGCATTGGAACGTGGTGCGGGAGACATATGCTCTAAAAATCCGTTTGCTGTGGATGCAAGCAAATATTTTCATGGCTCTGATTTGAGGTCTATATGTTCCACAATCATATCATCCACCAGACCACCAGTACTGGCCAGTGTTTGTTCTATCCTTGCTTTTCTTTAGTTATATGTGTTTACTCGTATATATGCCGGAAAGAACCTCAGTGTTTCCGGACTATTTTAAGATCTCTTTCGTCGGCTCTGCACAGCATATTTCCCAACACCTATTTATCGACCGGTATCCATTGATTTCTAGGCATTTGATCACGGTATGGAGACTATAATGGTTCGACTCTTAAGCCCATTAATGGAGCATGGTGTCTATATTCGTACCAACAAATGGTGGGTTTGAGCTTGGGAATGCGTATATATACCTCCTGTTTTCGCAATCAATGCATGGATCTGATAGCAACATACTCACACAAACATTTCGAGATTCTGATCCTCAACTGTATCTACTAAACCTATACATATTTCCGCATCTTTAGCAAGTTGACCGCAATCTAGAGCCAAGGATTTTCCGGTAAGAGAATGTTTGCCGGAGAGCCTGAACCCTCCCACCCCCCACCGCCTTCATCCAGATAATCTAGATCACCCAAATGAACCTAGCATTGATTCAAGAATCAATCGCGGCTAACTCATACTTTAGGACTTCTTTTCGTTACCCACTCAGCACATTTCTCAGCTATGTCTAGTAAGTCTGAATGAAATATCCCGATGAATTCAATTGCTGACCAGGAATGTGAATAAAGCTCCTCCTGCCCCGCCTCGAGGTTTGACCAAGGAACAACTTCTAGCCTTAAAAAACTCAGCAAACAGATCAAGGGAACAGACGGCAGTAAAAATAAGCAATATACCGGACGCTACAAAAAGTAAGTGTGGCTACTTCTACTGATGAATTTAATTGGGCCGATGATTAATGTAATGGTTTAGCCCAACTTGAAAATTCGGCAGCCAAAGCAAAGAACAACAGGAAAGGAGGAAAGGACGGCAGTGCGTCATGAGCTTCTCGGCAGCGGCATTGAGATAACAAACGCGAAGGCAGTTATCTCAAGGTTTGATAGAACGGTGCAAATACTAAAGACGGGGAACGGATTGACTTTGGGAGGAAGATGTTTTACCGGGAAATTTGGGGCGTTGAGGTGTTCGGAAGTTCTGTTATTGTATTTTAGTCAGTCATTCTCGAAGTTGAGGGTGGAGTTTCGGCGTTTTTAAGGTTCAATTGTTACCAACTTCTCCTTTGCATACAATGCGTATACAAGTAGATACTCATTGAGAGACCCTGTATGGTGATATGGTCGTCTATGTATGCTAAATGGGATTTGTTTCTGTTTTTGAGGCGGTGTTCGTTGGTGTGTGGGCATACTCTGATGAATCTGTCGCATACATGTCAGAAGTTGACGATGTAGAGCAATTAGAACGCCATTGATCTTAAGATTACATGTGTACCAGGCCATTGGACTACCAGTCCACTAGAGATTATACTAGCCAACATGCACTTCATGTAGATATAATCTGCAGTAATGTAATCGAAATGGCCCATGCTATTGATAAACATGCTTGCGAAGTTGGTTTGCACATTGATGGGGTACCTGATATCAACTAGTTCTAGGATCTGCTCCATGGAGTTTAGGAGGCTTTGATATCCTTTTGGGTGATTTTCCTGTAGCATTTTCATGCGCTAACACTCATTTCATACAAATACAATTACTTTTCTGGGGAACTTTGAATTGTTGAATTATCCAAATCCAATCCTAAATAATGTATGCGCTAAACTCCCGTAAAAAGCAAAATAGTTCATGTAACAAAACGAATGGGTATCTCCTGTTCTAATCCTCAATTTCACCAGTCGTAGTATTGGTATCGTTTTGTATCTAACCTCCTCGGCAACATATACAAATCATGCAAGCCTACTCTATCTGTCGCGGTCGTTGTGTGTATTCGAACCCTTTCTGTATTGTTTTGTATTCCATGGCCGGTATTGTTGGGGTGGTTTTCCGGAAAGAACATTGGGTCGGGTATGGTTGGAGTGACGTCTGTATCGCAGATGTAACATTTCTACTGGATGTTTGTCGATCGTGCCTGATGGGTAGTTCTGATTTTATCGCAAGGTGACTTGGAAATTTGTCGCGCCATACATCGAAACTAGTCCCGCTTTATCGAAAATATGCAATTGGATCTGCTAATACCCACGAACTATATTCGTGCCTGTGTGAGTTCTTCTCCCTCTATATCATAGTAAGACTCACCGTACCGTGCCTTGTAATACCAGGAATCCCACTAACTTGCCGCAAAATCGGCCAATCCGTCCCACAAATCATTGCTCAAAATCATCATCATGCACTGGTCATGGCTTAGGAATATATGGCAAGACGACGAGGTTTGAATCCCGAATTGGGCCCTATTTCTCTGTTCACGAGTTCTTATTTCCGGCGTTTTCTTGTTCTCGATCATGTTACCGAAAGGTAACTTGTGTGATCACTATCAAGATTCGGCCTTCCTCAGTCTTGTACGTCGATTTTCATGTATCTTACTAGATCTTGTACAACAATTGATATTCGTGACGTGCACAACGACTAATCCCAAGTCCAGACCATCGTGTACCCAACGCACCAGACACACCCGCCAATCCTGTCTACTCGTTCAACACATGCACCCCACGAATTACTGTAACCTATCCACCATGTCGTGCCGCCATCACACAAGTCTCACAGAGCTAGTAATTAATAGATTCATACCACCGCATCGTTTCAAGAATTGGCATTGTTATACTGTTATACTTGGTTAGCGTGGTAGGTTCCCAGATACTCGGGCGAGGAGCTGAAATTCACGATAATGCATGTTCCTAGATTTGCAGCTAGACCATTAAGCAACCAATTCCAAAAATCTATAAATTCGCCCATGATAAGAATTTCTTTCTACACCATCCACCCAACTCTCTTGCATTTGATTCTTCATAAATATCATCCACCCCGTTCTCCAAACCCATCACTCATTTCATCATGGCGCCCGGCCTCGGTGCTATCAACGGTCTTCTTCCAATTCTGGCAGGCGGATCTACCACTACTGCCGCAATCACCACCACTCTCACTGCAATCACAACTCTCACTGCTACCGTAACTACCACTTCAACTATATTTTACCCCCCTCCTTGCAGTACACCAGTCAGCGATATAATCCCCAGCGTACCTACGATCTTATACGGGTCACCTCCACCTGCAACCTCTTCTGCAAGCAGCATTATAACAAGCACCATATCGATCTCTGGATATTCTGCTGGTAATCGAATCAAATTGGTGTAGTTTGTTGATAGGGGTTGGAATGATAGGTGGATTTGTTGCGGTGTTGATTGTGGTGAGTATTGACTTTAATCCCAATGGCGCTTTATGTTTTAGTACGGGACTCGTTGACTGATCATGGTGGCTTGGTCTTTAGTTGTTGCTGGGGTTTTGAACTACTTTCATTGATGGAGGCAACGTTGGGAAGAGGATGTGTGTGGTTTATTTGCTTGTTTGATTCAATTTAGATTGGTGGGATCGCCGGATTGGATGCACAAGGAATCGGTACAGGCTTTCGATGAAATCTAGAATTTTCGAATTACATACAATATTATTAACATTTGAATCCTCGACTAATCATACATATACACTCATTGATATATCAAAGATGCCCACCTGCATTCCCCGTATTCCACCAATCCTCTACACTACCCATGCCCTCCCCTCTCTGATGAAAGAAGCTTTCCGCCAAAACCGCCAACTCGTCATCCGAATAATGAAATGGTGTTATAATCCCCTGATCCTGTGCTTGACCCGATTGCATTCCCTCATTCTCATTCGCATTCAGATCCTCATTTTCATTACCCATGTTCACCACCGCCGTATTAACCGAACCAGGCCCTGATCCTGATCCTTCAAAATCCTGTCTCTCTACTCTCGTAGGTTCCGGCAATGAAGATGCATGACTGATTTGTCCAGTCGTCGCGGGACGGAAACCCGAATATAGCGATGAACCGAAGAGGCGACTGGCGGCGGCGGGTAGCTCGCTTGAAGAGGAGTATTCTAGAATTTCCCAGAACTGGCCAAGGTCGATGAGCAAACTGCGGCTTGGAGTTTGGGGTGGTGCATCCGAGGTAGTATATGTGTCTGAGACAGTATCACACAGGCGCTGAAGTTTTTCCGCCTGTACTTATTGTTAGTATGTTACAGTTCTTTGATACATTGTACAGAATATTACCATGCGAGCTACATGTGGCCATTCTTTGAAATCTCTGATAAACCTCAAGCACTTGTCGAAATTATCACGTTTTTGTTGTCGTACAATGGGATCTTCGGCAAAGCTTTCCTGTAAGTAAATAGTTGCAATGATCGCTACGCAGTGAGCAAGAAATGGGTCGGATACTTTGAATGATTTGGCTTCGAGCATATCAATATACCGAATTACCCAGTTGGCATGGCATGAGATAAGATCCGAAACTTGTTGTAAGAAGATTTCGGGTATTGCTGATTTGATATTTTTGAGACGAAGAGATAATAAAAGTGGATTATTCAGAAGACACAAATTGGTATGATATAGGAATTGGACGAACAGCCACGGGCCCCAGTAGTCTCGGTTTGCCTGTAAGTCTTCCGTAGATCTTTGGGAGAACTTAGCTGATTTGAAGCGATGAATTTGTGATGTTCGGGTTTCAAAGTCCATTTGCTGGGCCATTATCAAAGCATAGTCAGATTGGGGAGACCACGGCGGCAGAGTACTTGGATTTCCCCGCCGTCGTGCATATCGTGTGATCTTAAACCAGACCTCACTGAGTTGTATAGCATATGCCACAACTCCTTTGTCCTGTGCCTCGAGTATCGCGAATTCTGGGGAAGGTATACCTGGGGTTTCGCCGCCGGTGAATTGAGATGGACTCATTGGTTTTCCCGTTGTCTCTGGATACCAGGGGAAATTGTCGTCTCCTGAAAAGTCAACCACACTGAATTCAGCTCCATGTAATCTCTTCAGAAGGAACAAGCTCCAGAAGCAGCGCCGACGTTCTTCTCGTGCAATTTCCGGCAATGCAATGCGAGACTCGGCAGTCAATCCTGCGTTATGAGCCAAACTCATAGCTAGACTACTATAGACGCTTGCTTGACGTGTGTTTCCATCTACGAAACTTAGCGGTATGTCGGAATCTTTCGAAGCGGCAAACTTACTGGTGAATTCAACTAGAATCAAAAGACACATGGCCTGGAGGGTAGAGAGTTCTACCCTACCACCGAAGATCCTCGCCGAGATCATGGTACGTGCTGTATCGGCATAACCATTTATCATTTCTGCCTGATTGTGACGGAAAGAATCATGGTCCGAGAAGCGTATCGCTAAAGCCATAACGGCAAATATGACTTCAGGATCACGGCCTTCGAATGTCTCCACAAATGTTTTTCGATAGAAGAGAGGAAGTGGCTGGCAATCACAGTAAAGTAAATATGTCTTGGCAATACTATACATAGCATCGAAAGGCGGTAATTTACTTGAACCAAGTAAGCATGGATGTCAGCTGGATTACGTTAGAGATTACAGACCTGCTTGAAAGCCTGGAAGTAGTAGGAGTTCCCATCGCGTCGTGACTCGATTGTACAGGTGAGTGTAATATTTGCCTTGAAGCACTTCTGCTCATCGACATCTGATTTGCCAGAACTTGCGCGAGTTGCGCCTCGACATTCTTTAGTCTGTCTTCCTGAGTTTATCTTGTCAGAATGGAATGAGCATAGCGAGGCGAGTATTTACCAAAACGACATCATTTGGTGCTCTCTGGTGACGATTTTCTGATCCCCTAAGATGTACCGGCTGACCTGGTACTGGAGTCCTCTCAACAGATACTCGCTCGATGATATTGTTCCCCGCCCCACCATCATCTCCATAATAACAATTTTGTCTCAATCTCGCACAATGCGAGCATATGGGCTTTTCCCCGGGACATCTTGTTTTCTTTCGTCTGTTAATTCAGATTAGACAAGGACTCAGCAAAACGCATTCTCGATTCCTGCTAAGCATAAGTCTACCGTTTGCATCCCATCTTCTCCCTCAATTTATTCTATTAGTAGAGGATGACGTACCGACACGGCTCACAGGCTTGGCGAACACGTTTCGCGGGACGTTCTCCGGACATGGAAATCTCAGCACCCGCACTTTCGATGAAATATGCAAAGAGACGAAGGTCGTTCATCTATCATTATTGATTGAAATTGATTGGGAAAATGGGATAAAGTCGGCTTGTTGATAAACGGATGCGCTAGATTCGCTAGATATGCTACTAAACTAAATATAGATGGATTGAGTAGGAACTCCCGGCGGAATGGAGACGGGTGGGGTCAACGGGATTTATCCGGACATTTGTTTTTGCTGAGAAGTGAGAACATTTCCAATCCCCATTCCCCTATTGCTCATAATAAATGCCGACACGTGATCATATCTTGATACTTGATAGAGATCATCGTCGATAAGATGGGAAAGCCATTCGATCTAAGACAAACCAGTAAAACGTTGTGGATTGCAACAAAGTCAAATAAATCTAGGTTAATAAGATTTAAGTGGTCTAACCTACAAAACTTTGACTACTATTACATATGAGA
This sequence comes from Rutstroemia sydowiana, assembly GCA_000812895.1. Taxonomy (NCBI): domain Eukaryota; kingdom Fungi; phylum Ascomycota; class Leotiomycetes; order Helotiales; family Rutstroemiaceae; genus Rutstroemia; species Rutstroemia sydowiana. Next base: position 43,639 of record JWJB01010059.1, on the reverse strand, counting down.
AAAGCTCTTGTTGACATGTATTCCATCGGCATTGAGTCGTTGAAACTCCGTTAAGCTCAATATGGCCATCGGTGTTGGGGGATCTTGCTGATACGTTCACACATGTCCAATTGGACCCTTGCCGTGACCAGCTGCCTTGGGATATTGCAGGAGCCGATGTCATATGAGGATATCTACAGATAATAACGGAAGCAAGGGCTTTATCAGGAACGTTCATCGCGAGTGAATAAAGACAATGCATATTGCCTTTCCATGTACCTCATGGTAAAGTTGTCCATTAAAGGACGCTTTCCGAGGTCTTCTCTCAGCGAGACGAAGAATCAAAATTGTTGCTGATGCGCGGGCTGGGCTCCAGGCCCAGTTCTGGTCCGGCTATCAAGAATCCTCAACTCGTTTTACTATGAATTGGGCTTGGGCTTGCCATGATGGCATGGGTCTACAAAAATATCTGTACTAGGTACTCATATGTTCATTGTTCATAAGTTTTTCTACCACAGCGCATAGGGGAGATATTTGGCTACATGAGGCGTTTCGAAGGTAGCAAAAGCATGATTGCGCAATTGCCATAAGTCGGAATGTCCAGTAAGAAGATACATGCGAGCTTGAACATATTTATTGCACGTTGGATAGATACCACTCGAGCTCTGCCAGCTTTACTTGTTTGACTGCCATTCAAAGGCACAGACCTATCAATGTCAGTTTAACCTCCAACGTGCATATGGTAAAAGTCGTATACCGCAAGACACCCTGCTCTGATGCTTACCGATAAACATATACACACACCCTCCAGTAATGTGATGCAAACCGCCTAATTATGCGAGCAGGAGGCGAAGGAGGAGCACACCCCCGGAAAGAATTATTCTACCGTCCTTCCCAACCCAAGCTTTCCAAAAAAAAAATCCATCTCACAATGGTGAATTTACTTTTCTCCATAATTGGGGGAGCAATTGCTATTATATTCATTACTTTATTCAACCGCCGAGTTGCCAAAGCAAGATTAATACGCCAGCATGGCTGTAAACCAGCATTCACTTACCCCCACCTTGATCCTCTATTTGGACTTGATGTAAAAGTGCAAGAACTCAGAAAATCCTTAAAATTCCAAAGCATTCCATATTTTGCCACCATCCACCAGAAATACGGCAAGACGATTGAGATACGACAACCAGGTGGCTCTTCCATACGAACCGTAGATTCACAAAATCTCCAGACTGTCTATTCTACCAACCATGCTCACTTTGGGTACCAACCTGTCAGACTCCCTGTCATGGGCCCTTTCTGTGGTAAGGGATTCATTACTACCGATGGCGAGAGTTGGCACCAGGCGAGAGTTCTTCTCAGACCTACATTCAGCAAGGCCAATATTTCCGATTTGAGTTCATTTGCCGCTTCATTAAATCTGATCCTTGGACAGATTCCCACCGATGGCAAAACAACCGTGGATTTACAGCCTTTGCTGGCTAATCTTGTAAGTACAATCCCATTCAGCATACCGGAGAGACTGATTGTTCTATCAGTATTTGGATACTTCCATGAAATTCTTGCTAGGCATATCACCAAATGCGAGTAACAAAGATGATTCAGTCAAAGCAGCAGCCTTTCTCAAAGCCTTTAATACAGCTTCGATCGGAATGGGCCTTTCGTTTCTGCTAGGACCATTGGAATTTCTTGTACCCAAGTCATTCAAGTCTGTGGCGTATAAGCAGGTACATCAATACGTGGATTCGTTCATAGAAACGGCGATGAATGAGGCTATAAACGATAAAGAAATAGAAGAGTCAACCCAACACAGTTTATTGGAAGGACTTGTTAAGCAGACAGACAATCGCATCGAAATTCGTAATAATGTCCTTCAGGGAATGCTGGCAGGCCAGGATACAACATATGTCCTAATCAGCAACACAATATTCCTGCTTTCGAGAAACCCAGCCGTTTACCAAAAACTACGGACCGCAGTAAAAGATTTCAATCTAGAATCGTCCCCGCAGCTGTTCGATAAACTGCGCGAACTTAGCTTTCTCAAAAATATCCTTCAAGAATGTATGTGGAAAAGCTTACCATCCAAAAAATATCTCGATTATGAAGCAATGAATCTCTAATCTACCATCACAGCCCTTCGACTTTTTCCTTTATTCCCGATCATGGTTCGAGTAGCATTGCTCGATACCGTATTACCACGTGGCGGCGGCGATGATGGTAAAGCTCCAATATATGTTCCCCAAGGCACGAATGTGTATTCCAATTATTACGCGCTACATCGAGATGAAACTGTTTTTGGGAAGGATGCTGTTTCTTTTAACCCAGATAGGTGGGATTCGATCAAACCCGGGACTTATGAGTATATGCCATTTGGCGCTGGCCCGCGTGCCTGCGTTGGTCAACACAAGGCACTTGCAGAGGCTTCGTATGCGCTGGCTAAGCTTGCACAACTCTATCAGAGACTGGGGAGTCGCGATAATGAGGACTGGGCAGGTCAATTAAAGTTAACAGCAAAAAATGCGCATGGCTGTAAGGTTGTATGCGTCCCAGTATGATTAAATCCATACGATAGCCATCGAAAAAGGTTCAGTAGGATGAGTGAATTTGAGGAGTGGTACTATTATCTCCGATTACTTGGCATATTTGCGATCATAAAGCGTGAGAAATTATCATATAAAAAAAAAGGCTAGATAGGTATTGAAAAATCTATAGTTACTCCTAAGCATACATCAAAGTTTAGTGCCCAGCATAAAATCATAAACTCGCTCTTGTCTCCTCTCCCTGTGCCCCATAAACCTTGGTATTAACATCCTTATACATATCATATTCATTCATCTCCTCGATCGTCAACTTCTGTGTCTCGTCTGAAACTTTATAATTCGGGTTTGTGGTGTTCGACGAGAATCCAATTCTCTCATTAATGTTAACCCTAGCTCTGGCGCTAGCAGCTTGAACACGCGAAGCTCTTGGCTTTCGAGTTTGTTCATATACTTTTAGACCCTCACTAATGCTCTCCTTCGAATTGGCAAATTCGTAGGTAGGTCCAAAGATTATGCCGAGGGCAGCCGCATCTTCAATGGCTTGACATGCGCCTTGACTTTGATCGGGCATCATAGGATGTGCCGCATCGCCGAGAATGCATGTACGGCCTTTTTGCCAGTGGGGGTAGGGTTGATGGACAAAGAGTCTCCAAGGCTTAACATCTGTGGAGTTGCGGAATAGGGCGAGAAGTTCAGGGTCAAGATCAGGGAAAGGCTTGAGAATATCTGCTACACTGAGAGTGTGGTTCCACCCTTCACCCGCATGCTCACTTTCGGCTGTTGGAAAGAAACAGTAGAAGGAATGCACTTCACCGGATCTGCATGGCGAAAAGACGATCTTGTGGATTCCTTGTCCGCCCCAAAACTCGATGGCACTGTTGGGTGATAAATCGCGAAGTCCAAGTCTCTTTGCATCTTTCGTCTCAATAATGCAATGTAAGCATGTAGATGTAGACAGCTCCCTATCTGGAACGACACCCAGTGTCTTCCGAACCTGCGAACCAATACCATCTGCGCCAATGATCAAGTCGTGCTTGGCTCGCACACCGTTTTCAAATGAAATGATACCTTGTTCGTGGTCGATCTCTGTGCATTTGTGGTTACACTTCAAGACTCCTGGGGTGCCCGAGTGGCCGGTCCCGCAAGCTGAATCCATCAACATCTCGTGCATGTTGACTCGGTGGAACATGTTGTACACATATCCCCATTTATCTTTGTAGTCCGCGAGGTCGTATACCTAGTAATTGTTAGATCATTTCTCATAACATATGAGCATGGATTAGACATACGTTTTGTACCTCGCCCGTCTTCCAATCGTGCGAGATCAACTTTTGTAGAACCACAGGCTTTCCAATTGGAATATCCACACCCCATTCCTCAAGCCACCTTGTGCCGTTTGCTGCACATGATATTGATGCACCGACCTCTCCGGCAAAGTCTGCTCGTTCGTATATAGTAACCCGATGTCCGGCTTTTCGTAAACTTGTTGCGGCAGCAAGCCCTCCTATAATAAAGGTTAGATGAGTTTCTTGTAGAGGAATGGAAGAACACATACCTATGCCACCACCAATAATAGCAACATCTAACTCTCTCCACGATTTCTCTACTGAACCCATATTGAAGAAAGGAATAACACTGAACTCTGCTGAAGGGTATAGATGAAAGCTGTAAAACTAAGAGTAAATTGTAATGATATAATTGTATAGTAAATCAAGAGAAATTGGATCCAAAAGGTTCTTCCTCTGCACACTTTATCTGACTTCACAACGAACCATTCACTTACGAAAAGATCTTACCTCGGCGATACCAACCAGACTCGAGATAGGTAACTTACAATCCCAAGAGGATATCAAAGTGGGAGATTCCTCGATAGGTTGGAACCAAGATAGGAGGCAACCGGGATATGTCCCATGATGAAGGCCGAATTGAAGTCATATCCGCTTCCGTGTCTGGTGTAACAAGATGATGATGGATGAAGGTGGGATAAATTATTACTCTAGAGTATTATTGATGGTTTGAGAATCGCGATAGAACTTCATCTCTAGATTGTTAGTGGGCCGGTGTGCATGATTAACCAAGCCCGTGCTTACGTAACTATTTCCGCCTCCGATATCAGTGATATCCGTTCCCGAGCCGTCCCCGTTTTTTAGCATTTTGACGAGTCATATCTCATATCTTTTCTATGACCAAGCTGGCCCACCTCATCTGGATCCTCATTGATACGAGGTCAATCATTGATACGAGATCAATGATATCATAAGAACAGAGAAGAGCTTTTCATGAGGGGGGTTTGCTGTTGCCAGTTGAAGTGTCAAGATCTTGTAGTAAACGACATAATGGACCAGAAAGCAGACTCATCAGAGAAGGAAGACGGCGGTCTTCACCAAGAGGAATTCAAATATGGGCAAGATCACGAGTTGCAGTCGATAACTGTTTATTCAGAGAATCAGCTTGATGATTCAACCACATCTAAGCTATGGCTCATGTAAGATACCCAGCCTATCTGGCCAATGAGCACCAACTGTTTATCAATCTCACGTATTATCACGTGTCATACTCTCCAATCCTACCACTGACATTCCCCAGTTACATTCACGGTGGAGCATGGCGTGACCCTCTTGTAACTTCAGCATCCATTCTTCCGACTATCCAGCGTCTTCTCACTTCCCCCGAATTCTCAGACGTGAAGCCAAAAATCGCATCATTTGCATCCATCAACTATCGACTTTCGGCCCACCCATCTTTCCCACAGGACCCCGCATCTATACCCGCACAAACCTACCGGAATGCAAAACATCCAGATCACATCCGTGATGTATGTGCCGCTCTGACCTTCCTGCAAGCCAACTACAAGATCGAAGATCGGTACATGCTTATTGGGCATTCATGTGGTGCAACATTAGCCATGCAAATTCTTATGGGGAAACATTTTCTCCGCTCTTGCTGCATTGAATCACAGCATTTGGATTTCAAATTACCACAATACGTCCTTGGGGTGTCGGGAATCTACAATCTGAAATTACTTCGGGACACGAACTCCCATCCAGCATACAACGAATTTTTAACAGATGCATTTGGAACGAATGAGCAGGTGTGGAATGAAGCATCGCCGGCAAGATTTGTAGGATATAGCGAGTCGTGGAAAGAAGGCAAAGTGCTTGCATTCGCCACTTCGCTGAATGATGAGTTGGTTGATAGTCTTCAGATTGATGAGATGGTGGAGAATGTGAATGAGCTTAGCGACAGCAAAGGGGTGGTAGTGAAGAACTTGAAAGATAGATTGGTTAAGGAGCACGATGAGATATGGAGACAAGGGGAGTTGGCTGAAGTTGTAGGGGAGATCTTGAAGCTTTGCAATTAACTACATCGAGGCATTCGCGAGGCATTCGGTAGGTAGTAAGTAATATTTCAATATTTTGTCTACATGGACTTGAAAAATTCGAAAGTATCTGTTTTCCATCATCAATTGGTTCTATTGTTTCCAGGTTATAGTATTGTTGACCTTTCGGTACCAGGATTTTTGAAGAGGGCCTCGAGTTACTTGAATCAAAACGTAATTGCTACAAGTGGTTACTGTGGAATACGATAGCACTGACTGGGGGCTTTAAAGATTGGATTTTGATCTTGGTGGCTACTCAGATTCTTGTAATATAGGTCAAGTGAGGTACTTTACATCAACTCGGAGGTATTGGCACAAGGACAAAGGCCATGCAGTAAGTAATTTTCGATAATGATGAATTGAGGGGAGAGTATAATGGTTGATTTCTGATTCTAAATCTAATCTAAACAAGGCTGAACTCGACAACAAACGAATCAGTATTTTCTAAGCCTTCAAGCCCCTGCCTTGCTTGCGTACTATCTTTCAGAGCCGCCTGTCGAGCCTGTCTTCAAATTAGCAGGTAATGATAAGTGTCATGTCAATTCATATAGACTTACCTCGTTTCCTTCCCAACCTATCATTCCCAGAAACTTCTTTCCCTCCAGATTGACACTGAACCCGCTAAGGGATTTCGCACCACCAATAGCTTTCACTAATTCCCCCCATCTCTCCTTTACCAAGGTCTCTTTTGCCGTATCATCCGCAATATCAACCCTGAACACTTCTGTAACGGGAGAAGTGAGGATATCCTTCGGCCTTATATCCGTCTCATACATTTCTGGGATGGGCTTCGCAGTAATATATGGCATAGCAATTGGGCCAAAAGCTTTGAAGTCATCGCTGTTGATTACAGTATTGAATGCCTCTAAATCATCCCAATCTACAAGCAGTTAGCACAACCTCTCTTTTTCGGCAATTCTGGACGAGCACTCAATAATACGTACCAAGGGAAAGAGCGGGCAGGAATGCGCTTTCCGGGATGGGCTCCTTATTGCGCGATGTTATTTCACCCACGGCTCGCACGCTACAGTGCCCGGTTGGCTCGATGATGCTTCTGAGGTAGGGAATCATTTTTTCATAGAAGCCATGCCTTGCTTCAGGTGTTTGGTGCATGAGAGGAACAATGATCTCGGTGAAGGGCATATTCGTGGTTGGTTGCTAGATGGGTTTTTGCTTGTGCTTTTGATGATTTCTTTGAATATGAGTATTAATCGATAGTGATACTTTCGACAGGTTGCAGTCTCTTACAGATATTTATATCACAAGGGGCTTTTACGACAGAATTTGTACTATGGGTCTACCGCAGCCCACGGTAAGAAACCGGAGCTGAATGTGAATCCTGCTTATGAATGTTTTCGTTATTAAAAATCAACATATTCAGCCATGAACTGTCCGCGTGCTATCACTAGATAGCTATATGACTCCTCTGCTTATAAATCCGACTTCGAACTTCGGTGAAATTTCATAATTATACGTAAATGTGTTGAGTGGAATTCCGCCATGTGAGCACGCGCGGCGGCAAGGCGGGTACAACGTGGTTGGATGGAAATATATTTCTGAACGGTGCTACCGTCAATTCCCTGTCGAACTACAATTATAGTAGCGGAATCAAAAACTTGCAAGATAAATTTGAAATAAGTTATTGAACAAATTGTCGAAATGTTATGGTTCTAGGCCTGGCACCAGCAATTAATGTGGAGTACCCCCCCCCACTTCCGAAGCCTCCCGTGCATTGCCCATCGGACTTATGTATTCCTTACGCGTATGTGAGATTTAGAGCAGAAAACTACAGTATTTACAACTCCCATCAATAAAATGGCCGAGTCAAACAAAATAACCATGGATGCTATCGCAGTACACCGGAGCAAAACACGAAAGAAGTCGTGTAAATCATGTGTGAAGGCGAAGAGAAGATGTGATTTATTGTTACCAAGATGTTCAAGATGTTTGAGCAAGGGGCTCGATTGTGTTTATGTGAGTACTCACCGTTGAAATCTCGAGATGCGCGCGTACGGCTTGATACATTGGATAGGGTCATGGCTGATGATATTGACGCAGGTGGACCATGGTTCCAATAACCCAGCCCCGAAACGGCAACAGCGTCCTAAATCAAACGCTGCATTTCGACCGAAGAATTTAATTGCCACGCCTGTGGAACATTCGAATCATCAGATCCAAGGCAGGCCTAGTTACATATACGAGATGGCGAATCATAGCGCTTTGAATGTTCCCGAAGCGGAGTTCAACGTTCCCGAGCTTGATTTTCTCTCGTCGTGGAATTCCGCCGGCTTATACGGTACCCACTGTTCGGACAATGCGCTGTTTTCGGACGGATACAACTATCTCCCCATTGTCCCATGTCCGACGTGGGTACCAAGTCCCTACTCACTGCAAATCCTAGATCCGCCACAAAAGTGTGTGTTGTTGAATAATCTACAAACGAAGTATATGGTTTCGCAATTGAAATCATTTATTACTACATTTGCAGCATCCTCATGTGCCCCTTTCATACACCCGCAAACATACTCTGATCCTTTAAACCTTCCAACAGCGTACACAGACGTTCTTTCCGTTTGTGCTCTGTATACCGTCAAATCCCTAAGAACCTTTGCCGTCCTCGATTCCAAGCTCTCTCAGCTCATCACTAGATCCAAAGAGAACTACTTCTCAGCCCAAGAATGGCTGCTTGCTGTACAAGCCCTCGTTCTATATCAGGTCATCCGTCTATTAGACGATGATGAACAACAGAAGCGAAATGCAGAACGACAATTACCTTTAATGAAAGAATGGACGACTAAGCTACAAGAAGAATATATCGTGCTACTGAATGATTACGCGCGTGAAGGTAGTCATGGCTCGACTTTCTCATTGTATTACTTATTGGTGGAATCTGTTCGCCGAACCATCATGATGAGCTACCTCATTCAGTGTGTGTACGCAGCACTTAAAGACGGTGATTTTAGTGAATATTTGCCCCTGATCGCCGGGCTGCCTGTGATGGCCGGAGTAGGAAAGCTTTGGGAGCTGGCACGGGTTACAAAGAGAGAAGATCTGGGTAGGCTGTATATTGCCGAGATGCATTTACAGGGTCTAGAGATGTATCCGTATGAAGACTGGGTCGTAGGATGGGGCGCTGGTGTTATACCGGCTGGAGATGAGGAGGCAGAGATATACGAAAGACTCTTGCTAGTGGCTTGTTGGAAGGGTGCGCCGTTGAGGGAAGCAAAGCTAAGAGGATGGGTGGAAGAAAGTACAACATATACCAGTAGTGAGGAAGGGAGAATTCTCGAGGACGATGGGTCGTACTTGTGATGGACTTAGACAGTTTGGGTAAGTGTTTCCTAGACACGGGTTACAGTGGCTATGGTTTACTTCCAAATGAAGTCCGTATGCCGAGTCAGGTCTGAACTATTAGTCAAAGTTAATGCATCGACCAAAGTTGTACGTCTTCTCACAATGCGGTGCTTGAACTAAGTCCAAGGCTAAGTGGCCCATTTGCTAAATGGCATCTGGTTTTAGTGTTGCGATTGGAACATAACTAACTAATCTTTGTTTGGTACAGGCAAGCAAGAATCTTACTCTACTCAATATGAAGTATAACTTGTCGACCAAGAAAGAGTCCCTACTCCACTCATTTCGAGGTGTCTTTTGAGATATACGAATAAACGACAACGCACTATACAGAAACATAAATCAATAGAATATCATTTTCCCTAGAGCTAAATACAAGAATCCAAAGCCACTAACCAAACAGATTATCCATAGTGGCCAATCTCCCCCAATCTAAACAGATTCACATCTCTTCAACGCCTGGTTAAAGATCTGCACAAAATTCCACACATCCTCATATGTATTATACAACGGCACAGGCGCCACTCTAATAACATCCGGCTTCCTCTTATCAGCCACAATACCCGCCTCCTCCAGCATATCCGACAGGGTTTCTAAACGTCCCGGTTTCAACAACACGCTAAGTTGGGTTCCACGGGCAGCGGGATCCGAAGGTGTGATGATCTTGAAAGCTGGGTCGCTGCTGTTGGTTGAGAGGAGCAAGTGCTCGAGGTAGGCGGTCAGGTGGACGGATTTGCGACGGATGTCACTAATGCTGGTTTGGTTGAAGATGGAGAGGGCACCGCATAATGAGGTGAGATCCACGACGGAGGGATTGCTGACTTGGTAGCCGGATGCGCCGGGTGAGGGGCGGAATTCTGCGGAATTGCATTAATATGTATATCATGTGATTTATTCTTTCTCCCTTGCTTCGTCATTCTCCTCTCAGAAGCGAGAGAAGGATAATGCAATGGCAAGGAATTCTTAAACTTACTATTGTCCATCAAGAACCGACAACTCTGATCACCTCCGTACCAACCCATCAGCCTAGGTCTATACTTTGGCTTCTCATCCCCATCCACATACTCCACTTTTCCATGTCTCTCATGCACAAACATGCCTGCAATACTACCCGGTCCTGCATTCATATACTTATACGTACACCAGACTGCAAAATCGACATTCCAGTCGTGTAACTGCACAGGTACATTTCCAGCCGCGTGCGCCAAATCCCATCCTACAATCAATCCCTTCTCCTGTGCATACGCAGTAATCTTCTGCATATCGAAGTACTGTCCAGTATAGTACTGAATTCCGGGCAAAAGAAGAAGTGCCGCCGAATCAGCATGCTCGTCAATAGCGCGCAGGATTTTCTCAGTAGGGATTTCGAAAGTTCCCTCATCGGGCCCGATCATAACCATCGAGGATTCGGGATCATAACCATGAGCTACGATTTGCGATTCAATGGCGTAGTGATCACTTGGGAAGGCTTTCCATTCCATGATGATTTTATGTTTTTGGGCTGTAGGGAGGTAGAATGAGGACATGAGTAAATGAAGATTAGTAGTAAGGGTACCCATGATGGCGACTTCAGAGGAGAGGGCACCGACTATGGGGGCACTGTAGGAGGAGGCGTGTTCGGCGAGGAGTTGCCATTCTGTCAGAGGGGAGTCTTTGAGTTTACGGAAATGGCCGTGCACACCAATGGAGGACCAGGTGTCGAGGTGGGCTTGCAGGTATTCTTTTATGCATTTCGGTTGGAGGCCAAGACTGTTGCCGCAGAAGTAAATAGAGGAGTCGGCGGAAAGTCCTAGAGAGGGGTTCTTTGTTAGTTGTCACGTGGCCACGTGGGGTTATATAGTGACATGACATGACATAGTAAGCACATACCTGGTTTTTCTATCTTTGTTGCTTTGATATTTGCTTTTGAAGGAATAATGAATTGATCTCTGAAAGAACGCATATGATCTTTCGCATCCAGTGATTTCGCGTATTCCAACGTGTTGGCTTCAGAAGAAAATGTTGGTTTCTCCATCTTCACCGGTGATTGCTCAATGGATCCCATTGTTTCGGAAAATATGAATGAGATTTTATTATGTTATCGCTGTCGTTTCAAGATTTTAATTCAGTCGTGACGCTCAATGAACAGTAAGATATTTGCTGAAGGTAAGAGAAGACAATCAGACAAAACAAGACAACAAAGATGCAGAAGAATTAATCGTATGATTTCAAGAATTCAAGTCATCTGCAAACACTTTGTATCTCTCCCACTTCTCGGTCTTTAAGATAGATTCATAAAACCATTATTCATTATCAACGCGTTCCGTCGGCCCAAGAAAGGAAAACCTAGTCAGTTTCTTGTTTTCTAGGTGGCGGGCTATGCGATTGTGTGGATTCCGCTTCCGCGTCCCTCAGCGATCCGTATCCGTGATCCGTGATCCGTCTCCACAACTTTTCATCGATCCCCTTTTTCAAGCTTTTTTCTTACGCGATAGACTATCACGCGCTGCGTATCATCTACGGTGAGTGATTGATTGCCGAGATGAGATGTTGGTTTTGGCCGAGAGAGACTTCCCTGCTGGTTCATGATACGATTTCTGGATCGATGGATCTTGGGGAAAAACTAGAAACGTGAGGTAGGAGCGACTTTATTATGTCCCTTTTCTTCTCTACATTCGTCTGATCTCACTCTTGCTGTATATACATACCGTTTACCTCCTTACTTAGTAATTGCCTCGCTTTATTTCGCTACCGTACCTTCGTCGTCAACTGCTTTATTGAGACGCCAGTGTTCTGTTTTCTTACATCCTATACTGTACATATCACATATATATTTTCCAAAATGCTTGGCCCTTTAAATATCAACCTTGCTGAATATAGCGTATCGGAAAAGAATGGTTTCCTACCAGACATCAACCCCCTTCCACGATTAGATTCTCATTCCGCATGGGAAGATCTCGTAGATGATATCCCAAATTTACTAGAGAGTAAATCCTTCAGAGAACATGCAGATGCCTTACCCATACTCGAAACGTCAAGTTTCACCGAAGAACACGAATGGAGGCGTGGATATCATCTGATGTCTTTCTTAACACACGCCTACATCTGGGGAGGAGATCGTCCCTCAGAAGTAAGCATTCCCCACACCATTTGAACATATCCATCGAATCCCTACTAACAAATCACAGATTCTCCCTCCACAAATCTCCATCCCCTTCCTCCGCATAGCATCCCATCTTGGCCTTCCCCCAACCGCCACTTACGCCGGCCTCAACCTCTGGAACTTCACTACCACCGTCCCTTCCTCCATCGCCGATCTCAGTAATCCCGCCCACCTAGCCTGCAGCCACACCTTCACCAAAACCCCCTCAGAATCTTGGTTCTACCTGATATCTGTCGCGATCGAAGCACGTGGCGCAGCCATCATCCCCGTCATGGTAAATGCCATCAACGCCGTGCGCACCTCTCAACCCTCCATTCTCATTTCCGCACTTGAAGAATTCTCAATCTGTATTAAAGAATGCGGTGTCCTTTTAACACGCATGTATGAAGAATGTGATCCTGAAGTTTTTTACCACGTTATTCGTCCTTTCCTAGCGGGAAGCAAGAATATGGGTGTGGCGGGGTTACCTAGAGGCGTGTTTTATGATGAGGGTGAGGGGAAAGGGGAGTGGAGAATGTATAGTGGGGGAAGTAATGCACAGAGTAGCTTAATACAGTTTTGGGATGCGGTGCTGGGTGTTAAGCATAAAGCGACTGGGAAAAGTGAGCCGGCTAAGGATGGTGGAAATGGTTTCTTACAGGTGTGTATCTTCCCACTTTATCTTATCCTGTCTCATCCTGTTTTATATTATTTTCCATCTCACATCTTCGGATAAAAACCATCAACTAACCCATCCCCAGGAAATGCGCAACTACATGCCCGGCCCCCATCGCAACTTCCTCAATCACATAACTTCCATCTCCCCCATCTCAAGCTACGTCTCCAACTCCGCCTGCGAACCCGAAGTAACCCTGGCCTACAACCACGCCGTGGCCACCCTATCCGCTTTCCGTGACACACATATCCAAATCGTAACAAGATATATTATAAACCCAGCCCGGAAAGCCGCTACAGCAGCAAGAGAAGGAAAAGAGACGGGAGGAGTGGGAAAAGAACATGCGGGGTTGAATTTGGCGGTTGCGACGACGAAGAAGGATGGGAAGGAGTTCAGGGGGACGGGAGGTACGGAGTTGATTCCGTTTTTGAAACAGAGTAGGGATGAGACGAAGAATATGAGGGTGGAGGTTGAGGGGGAGGTAGATGTTGAAGGGGATGTGGAGGTGGAGGAGGAGGCTACGAGTGGGGGAACGAGTGAGGGGTCGAATGCGTAAGTGTGTGGGGTAGTGAAGTAAATATTAGATGAGGATACCCGTGCATATATATAGAGTAGAGATTATAGATAAATTTGTAAATAGATAACTTAACATTGATTACTAGCATTTACTGCTAATTTTAATTGTTACAAATTTCGCAACTTGTGCATGCTACTTAATTAAGTAAGCGGTTGAGCTATGGATTCCCAACAAATTGGTATCAGGTTATCATTATATATGATTTTGCTCGTGGGTATTCATCGATTAGCACGGGGAAATCAGAACTACAGTATGGCTATCCTATTTGCCAAAAAGTAGAATATTCATTATACAATTTGATTCAAACTCGGCAGCTCTTTATACACAACCACCCCCCCTACCATCCATTGATGCCATAACAACGATGATATATATGTACAATTAGCACCACTTCCGGCCTTCCTCTCCGCCTCTTTCTCTCCGTCTGTCGAGAACTCCTCACCGACCCGTTGTATTTACCAAATTATCGATACCACAAAACCATTCAACAAGCGCCCCCAAAAGTCGTACCCAAAACAAAATCCAGAACCCGACATCAGTGAGAGGAATTGAACGAAAAGGCGTCCAGCCAATTACTGGGGTGGTGTTTGATCAAATTCGTGGCCCACAAATCTTCGATCGCTATATCGTTTCCACTCGGCATTGTTCAGTCCAAAAATGCGCCCGGCATATCACAAGTTGGATCCTTCCCGTCACAGTCTCTGTCGACTTCTGTTACCGTGACTACCGTCTGGTTGGATCCAGTAATTTTGCTAGTCCCATCCATTGAGCTTTTGTGTTCAGTTGGATCTTTCACTTTGGGTGGATTATAGGGCGGAAATTGCGGATCGTCTGCTAAGTCGTTCTCAAATACGTTGGCAACACTTTTCGAATCACGACAATTGCTGAAACAAACAAATCGATAGGTTAAGGGCCGAAAGTCTGGATTTTGTATGTAGAGGAATCCGGCCGTGTCCTGGGAGGGGACGATATCTGTGGGTGAGTGTATGATTTTTCCGTTTACTTTTTCCACGATACGTCGAGACTGAGCTCTGCCAGTCCTGATTTCGCGGAGTTCTCGTCGGAATTCAAGGTCCATGACAAGGGCAAGGCCTTCGTCGAAACTACCATACTTGCATCTGTCACACAGGGGAAATGACAGTATTCTATGGCCATCGTAGTCCGGTAAAGTGAATTGGTGATTGAATAGAAATTTGAGCCTATTCTTATTCCACCCTTGAGAAGCCAGAGGTCCGGCCTCCAACTCTCGCTCGATAAAGGAATCTGTGTCTTGTCCAAGTACATACAGAAGCTTTCGCCACACAATGAAACATTTCCAATCGCGCATAGCAAGAGAGGTGGGGGTTTCGGGTGGTCCGGCAGAGCCATAATACATCTGTTTATGCAAGAAATGCAAATCCGTGGTTTTCTCCATGATTAACCTCATAGATATGGGATCTCGATCCAATAACCTGACTGTTATAGCTGAATGCAACACTGAGCGTCTGGTAATTATGTCGGGGCGGCCTTTTACACTTGATGTGTCGGTGTATGGGTTTATACAACCGGGGATGGATCGTATCAGTAATTGGATGACTGTTCCAGCGTAATTGAAGTAAAGCAGCTCACCAAGAACTTTCGTGCGAAAACCATCATTGGCAGAAATATAAGGGTCCAAGGCTTGAAAGATACGTAGGAAATGATTCGACCTTTCTGTTGGAGGTATTGGAATGTCTTTACCGGGTCGATAAAATGGTACCAACCTAGCAAGAAACCCGTGTCTTCGCGCTTCGTCCGGATGGGCTGCGTGTATAATGTCGAGCAAAGCAAGCTTTATTGTGGCGTCTGCCGCAATGGTTGATTTCATAAGCTTCGACAGAGTGTCATCACTAGGCTTAGCTCCAGCGCCAACCAGAAACTGGGCGACATCAACTTGTCCGTGATAAGCCGCAATCTATCAAAAATTAATATTCGAGGAACATCAGGAAGAGTGCGGACATAAATACACATAAAGGAGTTCTGCCATGTATATCCTCATTATTAACGCAAGCATCTCCACGATCTAGAAGTATTTTGACGCCAGCAACATTGCCCTGCTTGCATAAATCAAAGATAAGTGCGTCCTCTGGAACAGCACCGAATGAACTAAACGTAAATTTCCAATCATGAGCGACCATACCGGAGACGCGCAATCCAAAATTTACGCCAAGTCTATTCAACCATGGCGCGGGTACCAAGACCAAACCAAACCTGGTCTCAATAACTTGTTGCGGATCTGCTTTATCGGTGTCTGCAATTTCTTTCGTCACCTTTAAACGAAATGAGAGGATTGGAGTTTTGCCTTCATTTGCCCACGAATTGGTCGTGGTAAACATGCGAGTGACGAGTTTTTCTTCAGTGGGCAGGGTCCAATCGCGATACTCAAATCCAGTTTTCCGTTCTACTCGATTTGAATGACCGAAGCTGGCGATGGTGAGATCCTGGACTTGAGGATGTGGCATATGTTCGAAGCCATGAGCCCTATAAATTGGAACGGAGTGCCGCGGTGCATATGACGGCAGCTCCTGATCATCTATCGGGTTGTATTGTATGGTGGTTGAATATCGTACTAAGTGTTTTTGCACGGCACTTATGTCCTGTGATGTTTGCTCCTGAGCCTTGAGAACCATTGATGCTAAGTCACTGGGAGGTATCAGCACGCGGCACCGAACCAACCAAGGTAGGAACGACGAACAATATCGCATTTTGCTCAACCGATTGCAGAATAACCATAGCGTCTCGTATAGACTCCCGAGCCTTCTTTATCTCATCCTGCTTCATGGTAACTTTGAGAGCACTCCCTCTTCGACTAAGTGAGCTTCCGGAGGTAAGTTTAGTCATAATTGGATTCGTCTTGGCTTGCAAATTGCTGATTCTCTGGTCGCACTTTTCAATGACCTTCAGCGCAACTTTACTGAAGGTAGACCGGGTCAGTTTCTCCTTGGTTTCTCCTAAAATAGCGGATAGAACCTCAAGATCGTCGAGCAGCTCATTGATATAGTCCGGCGCACCTTTCACCGCCTTGTAAAACTGGATTAATTTTACCACATTCTCACCGAGTTGAATAGCTATTGAGACCACAGCAAACGCGGCTGAAGCGCTAGAGAGCCCGTCCATGTGTATTGGTAAGATATACGAAGATAAAAAACTGTAATCTGGAAAAGAGCTTTGATCATTCAACCATTGCACTTAATAGTACAATGAAAATGTTGGAGAGGGCTTTTAATCTTGAACTATTCGATACCCTTGATGTGGGTAAGGCCAGGGGAGAAAGCATAGTGGTCAGGATTATGATATTCCCCTGCTGGCCTGCTGGGGCGTTCGGCGCCTATGAGCACGCAGGGGTTGATATCCACCCATCGCGGTTCGGCGCAGCAAATGAACCACATCTTGGAAAATGGTTCGATAGCATTGAACCGTTCACTGAAATAGCTTCAGCTCATGCAAGAAGGCATATTTTGGTTCTTCAGTTAGGTAGCATTTCGTGGCACACTGGAACAAAATATGCGACACAATTTCGTAAAATCCTGCACAATCATTTCATTTGCTAGGTTTTCCTAAACCCTTGAGTCGCAAATAAACATCACAGCCCCATCCATACAGGCTTTGTACGGCAATACCACCACCAAAATATTCAGCGTATGCCCTTCCTAGAGGTAACCCGTATCCCAAACCAGCAATTGAGCTGCTTTCACCTCCAGCACCAGAAATGGCATTGAGTGCGTCCATATTTCCGTTTCCCAAGCCTTGTCCTGGTAATTCGTCTTCATCCGAAAACGTTGTAAATGAGTAAGACCATATGTTTGGCAATACATCTGAAGTAATACCACCTCCACGGTCGCGAATACGGATGGTAACACCCGGAGCAGAATCTTCAAATGGTTTGATCGGGCGGTTGTCATCCAAGACTATTCCCTGGTCTATCTGTTTATTTTTATTGGAGCTCGCCGTCGCTGCAACTGGTTCTGCGGCTATTGTGATCACGACTGGTTCGCTGGATCTGCCAGACTCTACTGTCGCACGAAAAGCATTCTTCAGCAATTCTGTAATTATATATTCTAAATGTACCGGTACAAAGGCAAGTGTGGTATTGGGCTCTCCGTCGATAACCCAGCTTGGCCGGACGCCATATTTCAACTCACAAATCTCTGAAACGAAATTCCCACACGAATTTATGATTGAGGCAGGGTTTAGAGCTGTATCTATGACACCGATGTAAGATGAAGAACTTGTCGCATCCACTTCAATATTTTGCCCCTGGTGTGGTTGTGAAGAGCAATGAAGTGCAATGTGCTGCTCAGCAATCAATCGAGTACCAATTCGTGCGCGAAGATGTTCATCCAAAAATTCCGTTACTTCCAGCGGATTGATGTATTTTCTGCATTCAAGAAAGCCTCTCGCAAGGGTAGGTATAGTGTGTGAATGGGTTTCTACAAGATCTGCGAGCACTTCCGTGAAGCGTATTTCGTCTTCTAGAGTTGAGATAGTTTTGTATGGTAGTAAAGTAGACAGTGAATGGAGGTAATTGTTGTAGATTTTCGAGATATTTGGATTTGAAACTACTATAAATGGTAAATTCCTTAGAGCTTGTATTCGATGTGCGAGTCGAACTGGGAGGAGGTCGAGGGTAAAGTTCGCAGACGAAAACAACGCCTCTTTGGATAAGGGAGGCTTGCCATGCCTGTAAAGCAAATTAGCATATGAATTGTTTGGTTTTGGCGGTCATACGCACTTTACTAAATCTGCCAAGGTCAATATATGTAAGGGCTTGCTCGCAAGTTTGGCTACCTCATTGTCTTCGATGATTGTTGAGCTTGGGGGATGAGACCATTTATGAGCTGATGGTGAAGGGTAAGGAGCAAAACTGGATCGACGAGAGGTAATTTGCGAGCGGTGATAATGACTACCTGCACGGTTAAATATTCGTGATAATCGAGGAATTTGGATCATTGTAACTTTAATAAGGTCGTGACGTGAAAGAAATTCGTGTCATGGTTTGGAAGATGTATATTTGTAGATATGTACCTGGATAGATGGGTAGATGAAAACTACTTTTAGTGTTTATTATTGTCATAGCGGTAGAATCCGCATACACTGCTACCTTACAAAATCTCACTCCATTTATTTCGTACAGGAAGTGTTATTCACTGCCCGTGGTAACCAGATGTGGTTATTTTAAAGTAATATTGTGATATTCTGATAGAAAAATAAAATCTAATGATCTGACCCTCTCACTGCTCCATATTCATATGCCACTATAGCAACTTGAAATGTCTATTGCGTGCTCACTGGGCCGTTGGGGTTCTCAACGGCAACACCCTTTATGGAATCTAAAGTATGAACTGCTCCTTTCTTAAATCGAACCCTTCAAACATACGTTATTATCTGAAGGTTTTCAACACTGATCAAGGCAATACTTACGTGAATCCAGGGTAGATTTTACTCGTCGATATGATTTCACCTCCTGATTCCTCGGCCTTCTTCTTTGCCCTGTTTGAGTACAGAGTATCAGTAATTATGATTGAAGGACAATGACCTTGGTAAACATACTCTACAAGACGTTGCTGTTGCTCTTCGTCTGAGCCTTCCTCGGTGACTGTAATCTTCTCAAAGTTAGATATTTCCATTCGACATGTTAAGTGCAGATGATAATTACCATGTATTCATCGTAGTCTGGTGTATCCGACATGATGGGTGTCTCGTTGAGGATGGATTGAGAATGTGTGTTTATAAAAAGTATTGGATAGTTGGAGAAGAATCAAATGGTACTCAAGAAGTTTGAATTAGATGCATCTTTTAGGGAATAAGTACAGCCTTCTTATATGTTTACCTGAGACTCTCTTGCTTGATCTGAAGACCCCCGCTATTCTTCCCACAACTCTAAGCAGCCTCTAATTCTAGCTGAGACGAAAGTGTCCAAGTGGACTACCTAATGAAAGTACGTCATCTCAACTAGACACGTAGGTATCCCATCAGCCTAATATTACATGGAGCTGATGGTCACGATAATGGTTTACAAAAGTGGCTTGTGTAAGTAAGTACTGCATCTGACAGTATTTGACGATACTCATTGGTTGGGAAGAGGAGATGAGATCGATCTTCAAGCTCGTTTCCGATTCCCAGATTATTTTGGTATGGGAGTAATTTTATGGTATGGTATAGCATGAGTACGGGTACGAGCACGGTATGGATGTTGTCGTTGAAGAACAACAAGGATATAACTTTATGCCACTTTTCTGAGCATCATATGTCATTTTGGTGTTTTATCCGAAATCTTCAATCTTGGAAACCCCTCATACACATGTGCCAAGCCACTTTGATGATTGTAGTGGCGCGGGGTGTAGTGGCTGTGGTGGCACAGTTCTCATCATTGATAACCGATAAGATTGATAAGATATGCAAACTAGTGATGAAAGAGTCTAGTGAAGTGTCGGTCTTTCTTTTCACCGATAGAATGTAAAAAAAAATCCAAAAAATATGATTTTCTAAAAGTCGCCAAAATATATTTGTCGTTGTCGCATTGAGAAATTGATTTTCCACGGTTTGAACTTTTTAATCATGGACGATCAAAGCAACAGACCTCATAGACCTTCGAAGGATAAGAAGAAGCATGTTGGCGGTTAGTACTATTCTTCCAATTGTTTCTCATATACTAACAGTTATGTTACAGACCGCAATCCAAAGGCATTCGGTTTCGCAAACCCAGGAAGATTAGCAAAAACCGCTGCACGATCGCATGATGTATGTATACATCATGTTTTATAAGTCTTAGAATATGGAACCTAACCTACGCAGATTAAAGAGAAACGTCTTCATGTGCCTCAAATCGATCGGATACCAGAAGAGCCTCCTCCACGTCTTGTTACCATCGTCGGGCCACCAGGTGTTGGAAAGACGACTCTTCTCAAATCATTAGTCAAAAGATATGCGAAAGAAACTTTATCTGACCCCCAGGGTCCCATTACGGTGGTTACGTCGAAACGACAGAGACTCACATTCGTAGAGTGCCCGAACGAACTCGAAGCGATGGTGGATATGTCGAAAGTAGCAGATATTGTCTTACTAATGATTGACGGAAACTTCGGATTCGAGATGGAGACTATGGAGTTTTTGAATATATTATCATCAAGTGGTATGCCGGGAAACGTTTTTGGAATTCTTACACATCTTGATCTCTTCCGAAAACCACAGGCATTGAAAGATACAAAGAAACGGCTGAAGAATCGATTTTGGAGCGAATTATACCAGGGTGCGCACTTGTTCTATTTATCAGGAGTTATCAATGGACGGTATCCTGACCGAGAGATTCATAATTTGTCGCGGTTTATTTCTGTTATGAAAAATCCACGTCCATTGATTTGGCGTAATACTCATCCTTACACGGTTATCGATAGTTTTAGAGATGTCACCCACCCAACCAAGATTGAAGAAGACGAGAAGTGCGATCGTACAATTGTCTTGTCAGGTTACTTGCGAGGAACGAACTTTTCAGCTCAAGGTCAAAGGGTGCACATACCGGGATTGGGAGACTATACGGTATCTACAATGGAAGCATTGCCAGATCCATGCCCTACACCATATATGGACCAAGCAGTAGCAAAGGCTGCCGGCAAGACGGGCCGAAGACGTCTGGATGAGAAAGAGAAGAAGCTCCATGCACCAATGTCTGACAAAAGTGGTCTGAAGATTGATGGGGACACAATATGGATTACTCGCGAGAAAGGATTTACTTTTGATGCAGAGGACGAGGAATATAATTATGGCGAGGGAGAAGGAATGATAGTCGGCTTACAAGGCGAAAGGAAGCTTTTGGGTGAAACCGAAGAAGGAGTCCGACTATTCAGCAATGGCGATACTATAAAATCCTTGCCCCAAGAAGATGATTCAGGTCGTAAACATCAGAGATCAGCAAGATTCGTGGATGGAGATCAAGGGTCGGACCATGGCGACTTTGAAGATGATGCACTTAGTGGGGTCGAGTTGGATTCGGATGATGGGGCTGAGATCACTGAGGACAAACTTGGGAAGGCCTTCAGAAAGGATGAAGACAAAGATGGAGGCGACATCGAATTTGCCGATAGTGATTCGGATCTGGGTTCAATGTCCGGTGCCGGTTCCAACGAAGAGGACGACGATTCGGACTTTGACGATGAAGAGGGAGCATCCCGTTGGAAGAAAAATATGTTAGAGACTGCGCGGAAACTTCACGGCCAGACAAGATCTTACCGAACGGCAGATTTAGCGAAGCTTATGTATGATGAGTCGCTGACTCCGACGGAAGTTTTGCAGAGATGGCGTGGTGAGGTCGAGGATGAGGAAGAGAATATCGAGGACTCTGATGACGAAGGTGATTTCTTTAAGAAGACTGGTCGCGAATCTGCCGATGAAACTATGGAAGACCGAGCCATACCGATCCTTGACTATGAACAGCTAGAGTCGAAATGGTCAGTGGAAGATAACATTGAAGAGTTACGTCAACGTTTCGCAACCGCCGATTTGCTGAAGGGAAAATCTAACGATAGCGGGAGTGATGACGATGATGAAGACGAAGATGAAGACGATGAAGGGGATGGAGAGTTTAAGGATCTTGAAACTGGGGAGGAGCATAAAGCGGAGGAGACGGAAGACCTTGAAGCTGAAAGAGAGAAGAATGCCCGTAGAAAAGAGGAATTGAAATTGCGATTCGAGGAAGAAGATCGAGAGGGATTCAACAATGACAAAGCCAATGCTAGACGAGAAGCTGGTGGAGACGATGAGTTCGGAGAAGACGAATGGTACGATTCCCAGAAAGCACAAATCCAAAAACAGCTCGACATCAATAAATCCGAGTATGAAAACCTTGATGAAAGCCAAAGGGTCAACGTTGAGGGATATCGCGCCGGAATGTACGCCAAGATAGTTATTGAAGGTGTAGCATCAGAATTTGTTACTCGATTCAACCCACGAATGCCCATAATTGTGGGAGGGTTGACAGCGACGGAAGATCGATTTGGCTTTGTCCAGGTCAAGATCAAGAGACATAGGTGGCACAAGAAAATCCTCAAGACAAATGATCCATTGATCATATCTCTTGGCTGGAGACGGTTCCAAACTCTCCCAATTTACAGCACTTCGGACAATCGAACTCGAAATCGTATGTTGAAGTATACTCCGGAGCATATGCATTGTTTTGGTACTTTTTACGGTCCTTTCATTGCACCTAACACCGGGTTTTCGTGTTATCAATCTTTCTCCAACAAGAATCCAGGGTTCCGAATCGCTGCAACTGGAACAGTCATGACTGTTGACGAATCATCCGAAACTGTCAAGAAGCTCAAACTCACCGGTACACCATACAAGATTTACAAAAATACAGCCTTCATCAGAGATATGTTTAACACTTCCTTGGAGATCGCTAAATTCGAGGGGGCTTCCATAAAAACTGTCTCTGGTATTAGAGGTCAAATCAAACGTGCACTCGCGAAACCAGAAGGATATTTCCGTGCTACGTTTGAGGACAAGATTTTGATGAGTGATATTGTATTTTTACGAGCTTGGTATCCCATCAAGCCTCATAGATTTTACAATCCGGTAACGAATCTTATTGGCTGGGATGGTATGCGCTTGACCGGAGAAGTTCGTCGCGACCAGAATCTACCTACCCCAGATCAAAAGAATAGTCATTACAAACCTGTTGAGAGGGAAGCCCGACACTTCAACCCATTGCGCGTACCAAGAGCACTGGCTGCAGAGCTACCTTACAAGAGTCAAATTGTGCAAATGAAGAAACAGAGTAAGGAGACCTACATGCAAAAGCGAGCAGTAGTTGTGGGGGGAGAGGAGAAGAAAGCTAGAGACTTAATGCAGAAGTTAATGACGTTGAGGAATGAAAAGGTTGCAAAGAGAAAGGTTGCCGATGAGAAGAGAAGGGTCGTGTACAGAAAGAAGGTCGCAGAGAACGAGGAGAAAAGAAGTGAAAGGGAGAAGAAAGAAAAGCAGGACTATTGGAGAAAGGAGGGTAAAAAGCGGAGATCTGATACTGATGGTGGTGGAGGTGGTAAAAGAAGAAGGTAAAAAGTCATATACTAGATGATGGGGTATTGGAGTTCATGGGTACGGGATACCTGTCTGGGTAATTCCTGTAGGCGTTCAAAATGTATAAATTATCAGTCCAGGATGAATCTGGATATATATAATCGAGTTTGTTGCTTGCAAAATAGGCTCTTTGTCCCCTTGAATCTAGCGTTCTTTGATACTGGGGGTTGTTCAGCCCTGTAAATTTACCGAGGTCCTAAAATGCGGGGAACTGGAGCTATTGGAGCTAATGGAAGCTATTGATGTACCCAAAAATATATCTCCCCGGACTTCATACAATACAATTGAAGTATACACAATGATCTGTATTTAGTAAAACAAATCTTCTAGCAGAAACCTCCACTGATAATAAAATGCCGAAGACAGTAACAATGCAAAAGATAGAGGGTGGTAAACCCGGCAAAGTTTACTATCCGTTTGTCCCTCCATTGTCTCTTATCCGCCCCTCCATTTACTGATAACCCTATCACAGTCTCGAAATAACGCAACAACCAACCCCGACGCTCAAATCCAACGATCTGCTCATTGAAATTCATAGCACAGCCCTCAATCACCGCGATCTCTTTCTTCGCCAACATCTCTACCCAGCCCCTTCATTCACAACACCCATCCTCGCCGACGGCTGTGGTATCGTGAAAGAAATTGGCTCCGCCGCAGACAAAAAATGGCTTGGAAAACGCGTCATCCTAACCCCCGGCCGCGGTTGGAAAGACGATCCTTTCGGCCCGGAAGACCCAAATGGATATCAGATCCTCGGGGGCACAAGTACGATTCCAATTGGGACACTCGCGGAAGAAGTAGTAATTGATGCGGATGAAGTGGAAGAGGCTCCTATGCATTTGAGCGACGCGGAGGCAGCAGCATTACCGCTTACAGGGTTAACGGCTTGGAGAGCGTTGATTTCGAAGGGGGGGGAGGCGAATGGAAATGTGGGGAAGGGAAGGAATGTGTTGATAACGGGGATTGGAGGTGGGGTTGCATTGAATGCGTTGCAGTTTGCGGTGGGGAAAGGGTGTGCTGTTTGGGTGACGAGTGGGGATCAAGGAAAGATTGATAAGGCGAAGGAATTGGGTGCGATGGGGGGTGTGAGTTATAAGAATGGAGAGTGGGAGAAGGAGTTGAAGGGTTTGTTAGGGAAGGCGAGTTTGGATTTGATTATTGATGGGGCGGGGGGTGATATTGTGAAGAAGTCGATTAGGCTTATGAAGGTTAGTTATATGATATTTTTGCTTTCATCTATTCTTTATGATATCTCTATCTCATCTTCAAACATGCCATTATGAAAGTCCACAACTGACAATCTCTAACCCACCCACCAGCAAGGCGGAACAATCGTCCAATACGGAATGACCATCTCTCCACAAATGACCTGGTCCATGCCTGCCAATCTGCGCAACTTCGAACTGAAAGGATCAACTATGGGATCACGCAAGGAATTCCGCGACATGGTCAGCTTCGTTAATGATCAAAAGATCAAACCTGTGATTTCGCGTGTGGTGAAGGGAATCGATAATTTGAAAGAGATTGATGGATTGTTTGAGGACATGAAAAATGGTAGCCAGTTTGGGAAATTGGTGATTGAAGTCAAGTCCGGGGGTGCTGAGAGTAAGTTGTAGAATCCTGTGAGTTTTGTTCTGCTTTGGGAAGTGGAAGGGGTTGTGGGTTAAGATTGAATGAATAAATGAATGAATGAAACAAGGGGGCTTGTATAGAATATGTCGTTAATCAGTGATAGGTGTATTGTAGGTTCATTATCGAGCTGACAAAATCTGGGTATATATCAAATATAATGAATTGCGGGTTTATGGCAACATTAGAGGCTATATCTTATCATATATTTCAATCAAGTCTATTACAATATATACGGTGTGTATACAGACCTGTCGTGTGATTCGCCCGTTGGACTTCTTCTGACACTTGCGGATTTGATCTTTTCTGTAAGTCTGTGACTTGAGGATCTTGTGAGAATGTCATGTGAAGATTGCCCATCGAGCGGTATAGGCTTTATAGATATACATATCTCGGTAGTGGTCGGAGTTGGTTTCCCTCTAGAATATCTCCAAAGGACGAAGTACCTGTGAGGGGGGGAGAAACTCCGGCAATTAACCCCCATCCCCGCTGACTAGGGTCTTATAGTATATCTCTTATAAGCATGGGATTTCCTTTTTGGGAACAAGGTTTCACTTGTGGATATAGGAATTCGCTTGTGAAGAGCTAGGAGTCTTGTAGTAATTCATATGTTGTGAGGCTAGTTCTGGAATTTGGATGGTGTAACTGTGATTAGCGCCAGTCTAGGCTTACTAGTAAATGTCTCTACCGGATGAGGCCTGCACTAGGTAAATAGTAGGGCTGAAAATTTCGTGTGCCAAGTATGAATCATCTCTTGCCCCTCTTCAAAAAGAAAACATTACCTCATTACCCCTCATCTGAAATCCTTCAGACTTTCCCCTATCTTCACTATTGGGAAGATGGTTGGAATACAGGTTACGAGATATAAATATCTCTGAGTCATTCCCTTCAGGTAAAAAGATCAACTAAGTGTTATGGAACCATCAAGGTGCTGCTGGTCGGAAGAGCAATCAGATGGTAAGGTATTTGGACGATAGATCACTTGGAGATGTTTTTCACTAATCCGTTTATTCATTGATAAAGTCTCTGAATGAACCAGTTTATGAGGTTGAACTATCCATCCGCTTGCATATGAAGTTTCTAGAAATGCGTCTGGATTCCACCATCTTATCTATTGAATCCAGTTTTCGATAATTCCCTTCAAGTTATCTTATTAGAGAACACTCAAGTGAGTTGTAGCTGAAATTATCCATTTAGCAAAGCCTACTCCTATATCGGCTCAATTAAACTCGATCAAAGTTCGAAATCTATAAAATAAATGCATATTTCAATTTAATTCTTCTGTCATGTTTCAGTGCGTCGTATTGAAATCAACGTTTATATAAAGTGAGTAAGTTCCTATGGAATCCTGTCAGATCAAAATTCATTGTTTCAAGTTTCTTTTTGTGAAATAGAGGAAATACGTTACAATCTAAGTCCCATGGGTGTGAGTACAACCTGGTGCTGTACGTTATTAGGTGACAACATCATCTCCTGCTGGAGTTTATACTAACGAGCTAGAAATTTTCCAACAGGCTGAGGGGTTTTGGAAGAAAAAAACCATCATCAGAACATGAAATCCCGTCATCAGAACATGGATCCCTGAATTTTTCCGATCTCCCACCAGAATTAAGGCACGAGATTTGGGAATTAACCATTGTACCGCGACCCATCTACTTCCAGAAAAAGCGCTCCAAGTTAGGAACTGCTAAACAGCTTACCGAGACTTCTCGGAACATGCCTGATGACATATACGAGCTAAGTGGAGCGCGCCTGGAAATAATAACAAGTAGTCGTCACCAGCATACGCCGGTGATCTTACATATATGCCGCGAATCTAGACATATTGGACGTCGTTACTATCAGGTCCAGAATTCCCTCCGATTTGCAGCAACTGCATGGCAACAGTTATACTGTAGCTATCTGGTGGACGAACCTTCGGCTCGCAAGATGTACATAAGTCCCCAATTTGATTTACTGGTGGGTTCAATCTTCAGAGGGTTGAAACTTGAAACCAATATCACAGGCTTATGGACGTTGGAACAATCTGCGCCCCCGCGGAGGGTGACCCGGATTTCATTGCATGATGTCGAATTCCAACAAGAATTCGCACAAATCCACTCGGAAGGGTCGTGCAAACTTTTTTCAAGTTTCGCTCACCGCGCAACCCATTATCGGGATCTTCAAACCATGGACAGTGATGAGTGGCTGGTGGATATACATAAGAATGAGCCGTTGGAATCGATAACGGTGATGCCGCTCGCGTATCACAAGTCTACGGATTGGAATTCTAGACTTGCTCTTGTAACAAACGTGTCGGAATGGATGATTACCTTGAATGAGATTGGTCAAAAATTAAGGCGATGTGGGAAAATGAAAAATAGGCAAGGACATCCTACGAAGAGGATGAACCCCAAACACACGAATAATGTGCGATTTTTGTGCGGTGATGTGGGGAGTGAGCGCAATGAGCCAAGTACGTTGCCTTCTAGGTGTAGTTGTATGTGGGCGCAGCAAGTGCTGGGAACGAAGAAGGGCTTGAAGGCTTGTGTGTCTTGTTCTACAATTACAAGTGGTAAGCAGTCACTCCGTAACAGTAAAGGTTGTTGGTCTGTGCCTAATGGGTTGACGGGGAAATCCACGTTGGGATATAAGGAGGAAACATGTGCGTATTCCCTACAAATAACTCGAAAGATTGAATACTAATATGGATGAGTTGCTGAAAACATAGCTTCTACATATGTATTGAAAGTACTTTCGTTCTCCCGAAAACTTTGTGATACGCAGATAAGGTCCCCGGAGTATATAAACCAAAAGGACGGACTTACCGCCGAGGTGAAGGTCGTCGAGATAGATATAATACAGATGAGTTGTCCCATTCGGGAACGGAATGGGATGGATATCATGACATGGAAGTTGAAACGAACTCTCCAGGCGAGATGATCGGCTAGCTTTGATTATGAAGGATCTGATGTTAAAGCTTTCTCGGCTTGAACAAGTACAAAACTCCTGGCGATATAATACCTATTTGTGATTGCTTTTTATAGACTAGTTTTAGGGACGTTAGATGCCTACAAAACACTGTTAATGATGATATGAATTTAGTTTATTACGACTTTGTAGCTACTTTGGTGCATTCTTTACAATTATGTGTGTGGATTATAGATGTGCTTTTGACCTTTGCTTGAGTAAAATTGAACTTATATTACTTACAACACAAGATGGGAGGAAGGAAAATACGAAGACTAAGGGAATAAATTAATTTAAGTATATTGCATAATGATTGTTGCTAGCTTATGAAAGGATTTACCATCAACCTCACAATAATTATATGCCTCGGAATCATTCCAGGTTTCAATAAGATGTATTGCATTTTTTTAATATGTGAATACCCTCCCTGAAGAGGGGATCGATGAATGACTTTCTAATGATCATCCCTTTCCAACCATGGCTTGCAATTATCATATAATGTTCCGAATGCTTTTTCCATTTTTACCAATTTCTCATATATGGTCTCATCGATCTTCTTGATCATGTGTAGTGGAGATACAATGATGAAATCCGCATATGAAGCTATTTCACGTCAGAGGTCGCGCATAATACCAAACCAACGGAAGAAAAAGAGAAGAAACTCACGAGAATGCCCCTCAATAAAAGCTCCCCTCTTCCTATTCAACAACTCCCCCAACTCCTTCACAGCCGATTCCGCCTTCTCCCAACACTTCTCCCCACCTTCCTTCTCTCCATACTCAGCAATCGACATTCCGTACGCCTTGGCGCGAGTTTCTTCCATATATGCACGACTTGGTTCGTTGAGGAATTGAGATGGTAATTGTGGGAGCCAGATTGGTCGTATTGCGTTTACAGCTTCGAGGATGAGTTTGGTAACTATATCGACATTGGGGGAAGTGAC
The DNA here is from genome assembly GCA_000812895.1 of Rutstroemia sydowiana. Taxonomy (NCBI): domain Eukaryota; kingdom Fungi; phylum Ascomycota; class Leotiomycetes; order Helotiales; family Rutstroemiaceae; genus Rutstroemia; species Rutstroemia sydowiana. The sequence continues at coordinate 14,403 of JWJB01010059.1, read as the reverse complement.
GTTTAGTCCTGGGTGCTTGGGGGAAGGGTAGAGGGTTTCTAAGGCGATGGCGATGGGTTTGGAGTCCATGATGTGGTCTCCGCCTGGGACGCGGATTGTGGGGATGGTGTAGGGGTAGGGGCCATCGGAGGGAGGGACATTGCTGTGGTGGGTTAGTACTTAGTTTATTTAGGTGGTGTTAAGGTGAGGGGTTTGCGAGAAATGGATGGGACGTGACAGGCAAAAAGAGACAGACGGACAAGGATTTTAATGTTGGTGCGATATCAGGGTATTCAAGCCACACAGTCTTGTATGGAATCTTTTTGTAGTTGAGGACAATTCGTGCTAGATGATCGTGGTGTTAGCTATCTAAATTGAAGAGAGGGGTCAAGAGTTGGGAATGGCGGGGTAAGTAAGTCAAAAAGTACTTTTCCAAGCATTGTGCGACCAGCAAGCGCAAGGGGTTTTGCTGGGGAGATCATAGAGGGTGACCTCAGTATCACCCATGTTTGGTTGTTTGATTGATTATATTTGAATTGAGCTGAGTTGTTTATATAAAGAACAATTTGAAGATATAAGAATGTTGATGAATTCACTTTTTGTAAGTTACGACTTACCTAGCTGGAGAACTACCCCGGAAGGAAAGTTATTGCCAGTCAGCATGCATATGTAGAGCTTGCGTCATCAGAATGTGCACTCATAATTCACTTTGTGATACAAAACTCACTGTCATTTGTTGATTGGTACAATGAGGGGTGGGTAAGAGCGACCATCGTTTACGGTTTACCGTCCCGCTGATTTAGCACACACGATTGGATGGCTCGGCGTGATATTATACTATTATGTGTACGAAAATATCAATCTCCAGCCCCTGTCATGCTGCGCCCTTCGCTCTCTGACTATAATCTTCGATATCGGAGGGCTGATAGGGAGTTTTTGATCTTAAACCGAACTGATTAGAGGGGCAGAATCCATATCACGTGTCAAGTTATTTTATACTGGATTGGGACTAGCGCAAAGCTCTACGGCCCGCCGCTAATAAGTTCTAGAAGGGCGCCCAAACTAATCTATCCTCCACCAAACCTCCATCAAACTCAGCCTTACAATTTATACTACAACATATACCACAACAGACTTCACCAGTCGCCACCACTTCAAAATCATGGGTTCTATCGTTCTTCCTCAACTTCACACCGGATGGCATGTAGACCAAGCTATCATGTCCGAAGAAGATCGTCTTGTCATCATTCGTTTCGGTCGCGCCAATGATCCCGATTGTATGAAGATGGATGAGATTCTTTATCGTATGCGCCTCCCGTCTCTACCCACTCCACCCGTTCGTTCCGCATGTTAACTTAATACTCCTTCCGCATGTTAACTTAATACTCCTTCTAGGTATTGCCGAGCCCGTCAAGAATTTCGCCGTTGTCTACGTCTGCGATATCGAAGAGGTCCCCGATTTTAATACAATGTATGGTGAGTGTCAACCATTTCTTCAATCTGGCGACCCAGGTGATTTGGGAAATATGTACTGATGTGCGTGGGTATCTATACAGAACTCTACGATCCGGCGACGTGTATGTTCTTTTTTCGGAATAAACATATGATGTGCGATTTTGGGACGGGTAATAATAATAAGTTAAATTTTATGCTGGAGGATAAACAGGAGATGATAGATATTGTCGAAACGATTTATAAGGGCGCGAAGAAGGGGAGAGGTTTGGTTGTTAGTCCGAAAGGTATGTGCTGTTATGTCTCTGGGTTGTTTTGTGGTATACTGATTCTAGACAGATTATTCGACGAGATATAGGTACTAGGACGTTCTGCTTCTTCATGGACTCGGAATGGCAAGAGATGTCCAGACCGAGTCTCCTTCTTCTGGCGCACAAACTATGGGCTTATTTATGATGGGCGTTGATATCAAATTGATTTGGGGCGGAGACGATGGTTGGGAAATGATAGGGTTGGTCTCACAATGAACTTATTTTCGTACCTGAAGATGCTAATGCTGCCAAAAGTATGTGATATATCTTAATCTCTAGGTAAGTCGATGCTTCAATACTCCAGGTCGACCATGGTCCTAACTGGACTAAAGCTGGTCCAAAGGTGTGTCGTATTCGCAGCTATCGTTCAAGTGTTTTGTGTTATTTTGGTCGTCTCGGCAGCGAAAAATCAATGAAAGTCGTGGTATAGCCGTAGTGCTGCCTAGATCATGGACTTGCGAGTGCGTCCACAACCACCTGGTACCCATATGATCAAGATTTATCATGTGCGCCCTTCTCCGCGAGGTATAATTGGCTCGTTCCAGTAGAATGTCCAGTTTTTCATATATTTTCTTCATCAACCTGAACCTCTACAGTCGGTGCCGTCTTCGTTGTTTCTAATCACATCATTTCAAATGCAAGCAAAAACATAGGCCTTTCATTTCTTCTGGTAAGCTAAACCTGATATTGTTAAACTTCTTTTACATGGCGGATGTCGCACCGAGGATCCTAGTCTGATAACCTCGGGTATAACATTCCCCTCACCGGAAAAATTATTGAATGGACAACCCCTCTTTCTGTTCCTGTGGCAGCACAAGCTTGCATAGAAATGAAGCTTTATATCGGATTGAGTAATGGTGTCAAAATTTTATAGAACCCATGTAGAGTTTATTTGCCGTTTCTAAACTTCGGAAGCACACTTTCCGCTGCGGTTAATATGAGACGTACCCTTCTTCTTGAACTTTGATACCTTGGTGAACCATGTCAAGACTATGTCGAACTTTTGTGACTTATGCTATTCGTTGTATATATTGAGTGGTAGTTAGTTTGTACATGTAAATATTCACTCATTCACAACCCCATATTGACTTATGTCATTGCGCGTTTACATCCGTTTAAATACACGGTGGGTAAAGTAGTAGGTGTATATGTGATTTCCTCGAATCTTATTATACAACCTGCCTCTAGTTGCACATACTATTGTATCGACAAAATTAATTTGAATTGTCAACATGAGATTCCTTCTCAAACTCATCCCTTTGCTTTCCTTAGCATCATCATTCCCTCTAATCTCCTCCTCCAATACCATCACCCAACCACCTTCCATCTACCCAATCTCCACCAGCGGAACCAACGCCAAACCCGCCGGCAATGTCTTCGCAATCGATGGAAAAGCCCAATACTTCGCCGGAACCAATGCCTGGTGGCTAGCCCATCTTTCCTCAAACGCCGATATTGATCTCTCCCTTGCGCAAATCGCAGCCACCGGATACAAAATCGTACGAGTCTGGGGATTTGGTGATGCAAATACACCACCGCCGTCGTCAAATACGGATCCTAATAAGGTTTATTTCCAGATTTTAAATGAGACGGGCGCGTATGTAAATTTTGGGGTTGATGGTTTGCAGAGATTGGATTATGTGGTTTATAAGGCGGCGGAATATGGGGTTAAGTTGGTGTTGCCGTTTGTGAATAATTGGAGTGATGTGAGGATTTTTTTGAGTTATTTTGAATATTGTGCTTCTTCTTTTTTAACTGCCTACCCCCACATAGATATATATAGTGTGTATTCCTCCTGATAATACCAACTAACCAATCGCCGGTGCAACAGTACGGTGGCATAGCAGCCTACACAACCGCCTTCAACTGCTCAGCAACCACATTCTTCACCTCCACCACCTGTCAAACCGTCTATAAAAACTACATCCGCACCATCGTCACCCGCTACAAATCAAGCACCTCAATCTTCGCCTGGGAACTAGCCAACGAACCACGTTGTCACGGCTGCAATACCTCTGTTCTCACTAACTGGGCAACCGATATCTCCTCTTATATCAAAGAATTAGATCCCGATCATATGGTGACACTAGGAGATGAAGGATGGTTTGCTCCTGCGGATCAAATAGGTGATGGTTCGTATGCGTATGCAGGTGGAGAGGGGATTGATTGGATACAGAATTTAGGGATTAAATCGTTGGATTATGCGGTTTTTCATCTGTATCCCAATAGTTGGGGATATAATTATTCGTGGGGTACGGAGTGGATTCAGCAGCATGATGAGGCGGCGAGGGCGAGCGGGGCAGGGAAGCCGGTAGTGTTGGAGGAGTATGGTGCGCCGTTTCCGGGAAATCATACAGGGGTTGAGGGGCCTTGGTCGGTTCTTCCTTTTTCTATCTCCAGGTTGTCATTCGGATTTAATAATGGTCTTTGCTGACGAAGTAAAATCTAGGCAAAAAGCAGTTCTACAATCTGGAATTGCGGCAGATCAAATCTGGCAGTTTGGTCCGAATGGTACGAGTGTGGAGCCGGAAATCTTTGGAGATGTGAATACGATTTATTTTAAGAGTGAGGAGTACAAGACTTTGGGAAGAGAGCATGCGTTGGAGATGGAGGGGAAGAAGGTGTAAGAAGGAGATATGAGATCCAGGAAATGGGGATATGAAAGGCAGTAGATGGAGCAAGTGAAGGTGAACCCTGTTTATGTGAATGGTAAAGTAGCATATCTACATATCGGCAGTTGAATATCAAAGATCATTCTTCTGAACTCGCCTTGGTTGATTCATTCGTTTATGGTAAATTTTCTCCGCCTAGTATCATAAATGTACCAATGAGTGTACAGGTGAAGAACCACGCCTTTCCAGAGAAATCAGGAATACTAAGAGTAAGTTCGAAATTCCATTCGCGGACGACAGGTTTTTGCCGTAAGTACGGTGTTACTATCGATTGACTATTCAACGCATAAATTGTGTATCTCTTCCCGTCGAGGTCCGATGCTATCAGCACAGAACAATCCTTTGCTTTTTTTCCTCCCAGTTCTCCGCAGCTTCTCCATCCATAATCCCATCAACATAACAATCACCCACCATCAGATAGTTTTCGGAGTTTTCAGCATGCCTTAACGTGAATGGCACACGCGCCCCAGAAAGGATGAATATCTCGTCTCCTATTTGTGGAATCCCTAAACCCATGTACCCCTTTTCCGTAAGAAAAAATCTCTGCCCCAACACTCCATAAGCCAGATCTCTTTCCAAATATACCTGTTCTAACACTCTGTAAGTCAGATCTCTTTTCCTTCGAGGTATGGATCTCGTCTTCTTATACTTCTCCTCGTAATTTATAGTTCCGCGTCCTCTTTTTTCATCAGCCTGATCACGATATATGGTTCGCCAGAACGCAGTTTTTACATCTCCCCCGCTGACGTAGGGTTTTGTTGAATCCTCTTGTAGATCTACCATCTTAGACCATTCGTTGACCCTTCTAATCATATCGGTTTCAATAACGTTATATATTTCGACAACAGTATCAATATATATGGCATCCGAAGATAAGAGGTCCCCCTCTTCCCTATTAACAGTAATACTAAGATCCCGAGATGCTTTGAATAGTGTACAATATGTCTTCGCTCGCCGCCATCCCATCTCCCATTTGCTCCACTAGAGAACTAGGGGTCAGTAACTGCCTTGCATGAAAGGAAGAATCTAGAAGAAAAGCCGAATCAATATGGATGTTTCGTATCATTTTCCGGACCACTGTCTGAACAAAGGCAATAAAAAAACAGAAGAAAACTCGCTCACATATGGGATCCAGGAGCGATAGGCATTCGATTTCTTTGGGCCGCATAAGATACCAAGATCTTTGTCCCATTTGGTCATAGAGAACAAAGCAGTTCGCATAAAACATTCGTCAACACTAATCTCATATGCAGATTCCAATATTTCCTTAGCAGATTGAACAGGAATTATGAAGGAGCAGCTGAGAAGCGCCTGTAGCAGCTCCGAATAAGCCCACTTTCTAGACGAGAACCCTAATATTGCATAAATCTTATCACGATGGTCGGTTGATGATCGGCATCCCCATTGTATCAATTGCCAGTATAAAGGCATAAATGTTTGCTCCAGAATGCTACTTCGTGCATTATTTATGCCTTGAACCGCATTGTACAGGATTAAAAAGCTTTCATTGTCCCGACCAAGAGGCAATCCGGCGCAGCATGTACAGAAATGGTAACCGTAATTTTCAGTTGCCTGAACAAATAGCTCCCATGGAGCAGAGATTGACCCCCAAATTACAGTAGCTTTTGGTGGAAGAATAGCCTCCTGTAATGTCCACACTCGAGTCCACCAAGAGTTGTCTACTAAAGCACGAAATGGTTTCATCCATAATTCCGATGGTTCCAATTCCCCTGAGCTAACTTTGTGAGGAGCAGCATAGCATGGGAGGTCGTGGTAGTGGGCATTTTTGCTAAATTGATAAATCAACTGGAAGGCAGAAGCAGCCCAAGTATCGACCGGGCTATCCACGATGGTAGTTCCACCATTCCGGTCCGCATCATCTTTATTCCAGGGCAAAATTTCATGCACCTCTTCCATTGTTTGACTGTCATGGGGTAAACTTGGCTCATTTGTATAGTCCCCCATCCAGATAAGAACTTCCCGTGCTTCCGAGTAAATCTTGCTCATCAAACAGATTTGATGCGCCTTTTCACTTAGGTCAACTTGATTGATACATATGGCGTCAATCCAAAGCCATCGATCTTCTTTCAACCTTCGCAATCTTCGAAGAGCAAAAAAGAGGTTTGCGGTTACATGGAAGAGGTGGCCGTTCAAAAGGATTGGGCGCGTGCCAACTACAGCCTGCCATACGTAGGAAAGTGCTTGGTAAGAATGCCGAGCTTCAATATGCACGACACACAATCGACATTGAATGTCATCGTTCCATCTTCCTGGTAATAGGGAGACGAGCCGGATCTCCTTCCGCTCTGGTAAAAGGGTGGAATATATGGGTACAGTTAAACTCATAGTGTCAAGTAGGCGCATGTAAGAGGGAATGAAGTTTTAATCATGATAGCTTTAACCTTGCGATAAAAGGCTGAGGTTGATGCAGTGAGCAGTGTAACCAACAGATGGAAAGCACGAATATGGAAGGTAGCATCGTAATAAGATAAGCACTGGGCATCTCAAGATTCGGCTAGTCTGACTTTATATAACAGCATCATATCTTAATTGAAGGATTTTGGTATTTTTCATATATATTTAATATATTCCGTAACTTTGAAGAGTTCGTTGTGAGATAAAACTTTTTCCTTTTTAAAAAATAAATAATGATAAAAATATGAGATACAGTAGGATACGGGCCTACTCCTCAGAGTCCCTTGTCCCCAATATCTTGCTGACAAATCCACAAATACCACTAGCAAATGGGGTAGTTCGGTGAATATGTCTCACAAAGGCCGAGCCGAGGCATCTTCTCCACAAAGCATCAAATTCCCCAGTGGCAGTACAACTTTCTGTAGAACATCATTTCCAACACAAACACAAACACAACAACTCATTCCTTTCTCTTTTCACTGAATAAAAACCACGAATACAAGATTTAAAGAAATTACAATCATAAATTCAAAATGGCTGTTGAAAGAATTAGTTCTATTGTCAAGCATTTGACTCCTGGTTCATCAGGATTATCAGCAATGTAAGTACATACCTCAATCTCGGCGGTCAACTTCACATGCTTACGATATATTCAAAAGTACATCCAAAAATGCCGACGACATTGTTATCACACTCGCCATCCGTACACCATTGACAAAGGCTTTCAGAGGTGGAATGAAAGATACAACACTTGAATACCTTATGCTTGCTTTGTTGCAGCAAGTTAGAGAAAAGTCCAACCTCGATCCCAATTTGGTAGAGGATATCTGCTGTGGCAACGTAACTAGTCTCCCTCATTCTACCTCATCCGACTGTCATACTAATATACAACTTTATAGGTCAGTGATGGTAATTCGGCATACAAGCTCCGCGCAGCAATGTTGACAGCAGGATTTCCTAATACCGCCGCCGCATCCATCGTTAATCGATTTTGTTCATCCGGACTCAAAGCCACACAAGATATAGCAAATCAGATTTCCCAAGGAAGCATAGATATTGGTATAGCCATGGGAGCAGAAATGATGTCGATTGGCGGTGACAAACTCGCGGCACCTTTCGACCCAGAAGTTCTCAAGAACCAGGAAGCCAAGGATTGTATGCAACCTATGGGACAGACGTCTGAGAATGTCGGAAACGATTTCAGCATTACCCGTGAAATGCAGGATAGATATGCGGCAGAAAGTTATAACCGTGCTGAGATTGCTCAGAAGTCTGGATGGTTCGATGATGAAATCGTACCTGTTACCACCGAGGTAAAGGATCCTAAGACTGGGGAGACAAAGCGAGTTACTTTGACAAAAGACGAAGGTCCAAGATACGGAACTACATTCGAAAGTCTGAGCAAGATCCGCCCCGCATTCCCCAATTTTGGTGACAAGTCAACGGGTGGAAACTCTAGTCAGGTAACTGATGGCGGTACGTACAAATCCACGATTTTTGTCAGAAGAAAACTAATGTCATAAAAAGCTGCCGCCGTTATCTTGATGAAAAGATCCAGAGCCATTGAACTTGGCCAACCAATTCTGGCAAAATTTGTTGGAGCTACTGTAGCAGGTCTCGCTCCACGAATCATGGGAATCGGGCCATCAATCGCTATTCCGAAACTTCTCAACAAACACAAAATTACCATCAATGATTGTGATATCATTGAAGTTAACGAGGCCTTTGCTTCTATGGCTGTGTATTGTAAAGATACGCTGAAAATTCCTCACGAAAAGATGAATCCCCGAGGTGGGGCTATTGCTCTTGGTCACCCGCTAGGTACAACTGGTGCAAGACAAATCGTCACTGGACTTAGTGAGTGCAGAAGGCAAAAGAAAAAGGTTTTGTTGACTAGTATGTGTATTGGTACTGGACAAGGAATGGCGGGTTTATTCGTCAATGAACAGTTGTGATGATGATGTGCAATGAAGATTTATGTTTCAAAGGTGTTGGTTTTCTTGTTTTCCTTGTAAATAACGTTGGTTGATGGGTATACATAAAATTGATCATTTGCATTATATGGATACTAATACACGGCCGTGCATGATAACTTCGCCGTGCGCGTTCGGATGAGAAGTGAACCAAAACGAAGATTGGTTGTTACATTACTCTATACCACTCCAATGGTAGTGGGATATATGCCTGGTCTGTGGGCGACTTGGACCAAATCAACTCCTTAAGGTACTGCTATTCACAACTATCGCACGCCATAAATCGGCTGCAGTCTGGGATGGATCGTGGGCGGAAGGGGGTAAGTTGACAGTGGGGGATGAAAATGAACCTTACGAATTACCCAAATGATATATGCGCGCCGCGAAGTTTCGCGATTCGTTTCGAATTGAGGTAGGTAGGTGAAGATACAGTACGAAGATGTCTACTGTAAGGCTAATGGACAAAACTTCTGGAGTTTCGATATTTCGGTGCTGAGTTGTATTGCCCCGCCGCCATTGATGAACAAAGCTTCAAAGTCCAGCTTCCACTCTTGCAGTGATTCCCCATTTTTGAAACAAAACATGGGATTTTGGTATCGCATTGTGATACCGTAGAATTAATATTTGGGTATACTGGTAGTTCTAGTACCAAAGTATTAGGACTTTGGATCAAGGATCTTGAGATGTTTTATGGGATGGTTCTTCTTTTTGGTGGCGTGGTTGTGCTTGGGGAAGTTTTCGACTCAAGGATGGGCTGTATATCGTATGTTGGACTCGATTCCTTATTCCTTGTTTTCTGTAGGATGGTTTTTAGCACTGCACGCAGGAGAATTTCTTTAAGTTGGCGCAGTTTTTCTGGGTGGAAGCAGGTTTCTATTAGTTTTGGACAAGCAAGCGTTCAAGAATCATATCTTTTGGTTCGCGCAGGTTTCTATTGAACAACCAAGGTATTGTATTTTTTGTATTATGATTACATTATTTGTTTTTGTGAGATAGTACGTTGTATTTGAGAAATTGTTATTCGATTTAATTACATTGCAATCGTGTTAAGTGGCGCAGAATTATTCTTTCCATTTCGCGCGCGCAACATTCTGTTCAATAACCAACATCTCATATCTTCTACATTATGATCTGCATTAATTACCACATCTATTGAAGAAAAAACATCACATGCAAAACTGCGCATCACTCCTCCATGAGCCGCAGTGAAGAAAACGAATCCTCCTAGTTGGCGCAGTTTCTCAATTGAGCTCGTGATTCCAAATCTCTTGGACAATTTCTCATACTTGCTAAGCAGTTATCTGGATTGCTGTGTTTGTTGGAGAATTTACATCATGTGTGAGATTCCTTCTTCCTCCCTACTGAGTAATGAGCCACAGTGCTGTGGATTTCTTTTATAGCTACCTACATCAGCGACCAAATTCTCGACCTCGAAGCTCTCGGATTGGGAAGTAACTTCTATATTTACTACTGCCTTTCTATTCGTCGCATTACGAGCTTGGGAAAACGTAGGATTGGAATGGATGGATGGATGGATGGATTGCTTAGAGACCGCAGCTGAATGTTGTTGCTTTTGTGTGCGTCATAAGGGATGTTGGTTGGTTTTTGCACTGCTGAATTGAAGAAGTGAGGGGTATATATTTGTGTGTTTGGAACTCGGTATGTTTGTTCTTGTTATACATTTTCTACTGTTGTGTTTCTGTCAATACCTGTCTGGAATTCCTATTGTGCGATATTTGTTTACTGATTTGCATTTTTCATTGATTGACTCATCGATTGATTGTTACAGCGTTTCTATTTTCTTTTCGCGATATTCGAAATGAATCCCGGTTCTGAATACAATGCTCAGGCAGCATCGTCTGGACCGGTGCGTCCCCGATACTTCGGCACATCACACTTTTCATCTCCGTCCTCATCATCTGGTGTACCTACCCCTCCACGTATATTGAGCCCGCACTTGTCGAATCGTGGATCTCGAACGCAAGGCCAACCATATAGGAATGGAAAGGCCCCGGAAACCACACGCTCCGTGTCATGCTCCTCCGCCTCCGCTCACTTACCCTTCGACCGTGAAATGGGGGTTTGGAAAGAGAAACTTGAAGGAGTCGGTAGAGGGAATAATAAAGGAAAAGCTGCAGACACCAGATGCCCAGATTCATGCTCCTCTGACTCCTCAAGGTGAGCCGGACACTTCGAAAGAGGAATTCAGGACGCGTGAGAGAAACATAGAGGAGGTGGTCTGAATGTAACAGATTGGATTCAGAGTCAAGCAGAAACTACAGCTTCGCGCCGGATGGACTGGCTCGCGGATACAAGAGTCAGAATGTCACAATTGAATAATGGTAACCCCATTACTCAGACTCGTGCGGCACAAAGAGAGAGTTTGATTACCGGAAAGTTCACGAAGAGACCACAAGTCGCCAATGCTATCAGGAGCGGGTTTGAGAAAAGAGGGAGAGGAGCTTAGACCTTCCGGGCATACTTCCCAGGGCTGATTATATGGTAAGATCGGCCAGGAGTATCAGCATGAGAGATGATAGGAAGCGGAGTCGCAACGAGCGAGGTTACGGTAGTGGAAGCCGGAGACGGGGCCAAGGCTTGAGGGGTGATCGTTAGTACTTTACCAGTACGGACTGGAAAGAATAGCTAGTGCGAATTTGAAAAGAGATCGCGAGACGTATGGAAACGAGTTCGTTAGGCTATCAGAACCAGGTACCAGCACTGCATGGATGTTGTTAATTAATTGATTGAACATTTGATTTTGGCTTTTGTTTGGGTTAAGGTATTCTTTGCTTTTGCATATCCTCGTTATTTTACTCAAAACTCGCAGGCAAGGGACTTGATTGGGTGCTTCTTGAATAACAAAAGTTGAGTGGATAGACTTTTCATTCAGACTTTCTAGACTCTCTAATAGATTAATAATAGATGGCCTCAACCCTGTCTTTGAATATGCCAAGATCCCGGCGAACATGATTTCCTACTGTATGAGTTTTGATTGCATTGGTTGACTGACGATCGAGGGACAAGTTAGGAAAAGATGAGCTGCGACGTCGGTTCTATGCGACGAGTAATATATTATATATTATAAGGCTCACGGTACCAGGTACCCGGCCGTAGTGTAATCTATGTGTTCAAATTATGTACTCTGAAAAAGGAACATATCTACATAACGTTTTACATTCCGAAGATATATCCAATACTTACCCTTGGAGCGTACAAACGATAGGATTTTCATGAGCCCACTATAGCCTTCATATACTATTAATCTAAAAGTATAAAATTTGCATCTAAGAGTCCTGCCAGATAGATCATATCAATATTGAATTGGATCCATACGAAGCCCCTTTCGAGAAATAGGATTCTTGCACCTAAGCTGATACTTATCTTCTCGTCGGTGCTAGTCCTAAAATCAACCTAGAGCTCGGACAAAATTGGTGTACATTGTGGGGACAAGCACCGACGAGGAAGGAATTACACGATCCAGGGCCCACCACTGGTTGCAATTGCGATATCTTATCGAAAAATGCAATGAGCAAGCCCAAATTCGAACACCGACTAGCATAAGACCCGGGGCTCAGGGCCCGGATCACAAAATTTGAAAGTATGTTTCAATACCGAAGCTGCATTGCTGCAGCATTAGTTAATTGATAAGGTGGGACGCGTATGCTGTTAATTTCGTTCAATATGTGAAAATTTATTTAATAGGCAGTCGACGACGAGAAATTCTCTTTGCCAAGATCATTGAAAATCATCTTTGTCACACTTGCTGCAATACTCTCGTATGTACCTATTTCGTCATTACAGTTTCTAGATTGCACAACTAACTTCGATTCATAGATTAAATTTTATGCACCGCAACAATGCAATTCAAAATCTTCGCATCACTCCTTACCCTCATGGCAATTGTCCCATTGTCAATGGCTGCTCCAAGCAAGCTTCCTCTTCCTGTGCCGCCATTGCAACACCAATGTTGGCGTAACTTCTGTCAACCGAAGGAAGATTGAAGCCTATGAACCTCGTGATCGATTATCAGTCATTGGTATGTATCTATGCTATCTATGCTACTTCATTCAATGTTTTATTCTAACCATTTGACAGATCATCGATACCCACACAGGCAGCGTCCAACTTCCCTCATTTCCTCTGAGCCGGACAGGGCAATCCCTTCACCGAGCATACTCGCCAATCATGCTTCCGAGATTGTCTAAATACAGACTCCCTCTCTCTCAATACAAAAGATGACCACCCTCATATACGCCTCTGGTCGGCGGCGAACTTTACTTTTCTTGTGTTTATACTAGGGGTTGGCTGGAATGATATACGGAATTCAATAATGGAGTTGGGCGGCGGTAATGAAATTAGAATTAGACTTCACGGATAGCTACTAGCTAGATACCCCCGGGGAGAAATGATGAAGTTTTTCTGGCTAGGTTTCTAGCAGCACAAATAGACAAAAGGTTCGATTCTACATAATTAAAAATTAATCTTTGTTTCCATTATCTTTTGGTGTGCATGTTGAATCTGGAAATCCTGTGCTCTTCTCGAATCTATCTCTGTCTTTTCCAAGCTATACAGTGAGCTCATCCACTCCTAAGAACATGTATAATTGCAACAGGCGATCTGATACAGTTTCTACTGAACTACTATGAAACATCAAGAAGGGTTTTAGACCGTACTTTGGCATTTGCCTACCTCCATCTTTTTGAGAAAGTCTGAGTGACAACAAGGTTGTGTATTCCTATCTGAATTAGGATTCAGATCAATGGAATATCGCTGACTGCAAAGTTACACCTCAGCGATATGAAGATATTGGGATATTTGAGGTTAGTGCAAAAGTTGAACAGCATGCTAATTCTCTCTGCACCGAAAACCCGCAGTCTCACATGGTTTAAACTGTGTTATAATGCTTATTGACTTGTTTGTAAAATAATATGAGGTTAGAATAAACATTCTGTCGTGGCTTTGAAATATAATCGATGCGTTAAGCTTACAATGTATTCCACCATATAAAGTTGTGTACTAAAGATATCCTATCGCACGGAAATGTTATAAGTAAGCTAATTATCACTACTCCACTTCATTATGTCGAAGATATATGCAAAGAAATCCCAGATAGAGTTTATGTTGTCGGGTTATCAAGTCCCCCATTCGAGTCCCCCTTGGCCTCGGTTCCAACGCTTCGGGCCAATACATTTACTACCACCCCATCAATATTCTATTTCAATTCAATTATCCTCTTTCCAATCTGCTTTATTCCTTAAAGCAATAATTAAGTCTAACATCGGCTGAAAGGCCGAGACACCCCACCACCCCACCCTTCCCGTCCCATCTCCACTCCACTCCACCAACCAAGAAAAATTTTCACTCCCCACCCCAACACCGTATCCACTCTATTGGACTCAAATGCCATTCCCAGCAATGAAGAAGTGGGTCTATGCAATCTCTTCTCATGTCGAATTCATGCGGTCGTAGAACTCCACCAAAAAGTTCGCTGTCGCCTCGAAAATCTCTAAATTCTGCGCAAAAAATCCAGGAAAATTGTAAAAAGATTATTGAATGTTATGAGATTCAAGAGAGGACTCTCTGACGGGGAGTCGAACC
>JWJB01010057.1:0-20431 GCA_000812895.1 Rutstroemia sydowiana | reverse complement strand
GTGAAGGTTTCTTCTACGCACCACATACGATGCAAGAATATCTAATCATCCACCATAAAAGCGCGAAGCAATCTTTATCTCATCGGGAGCAAACACTATGAGATCACTAGGCGGAAACTGCAAGCTGTAGCCACAAAAATTACGAAAATGTCGTAGATATATTTATGTTTATTTAGTTTTATATCCGGATTCTGTATAATCTATGGTGAATAGATATGCCAAGCTAAGGAAAATATACAGGTTGCGAGAAAAGGGTTGAGGAGCTACAATCTAAGATCAATGTGGCTGAACTAGACCATGTTCAAATCCAATGTTTTCCACCAAATAGCAATGACCGAAGATACCTATGATGGGTAATAGTAGAACGGGGAGAGTGAGCTCATCAACGTTTGATCTGAAGACAGGAATTACGCCTGCTGTGTGTACTGTTAATTCACTATCACCACAATCCGGGAAGAGAAGCAAAGATTCGGAGTGAACAATACCAGGTCTATCCACCCGTGGCGATAGGGAATGATGAGATGAGTCATTGTTATTGAAAATCAATGTCTACAGGGTCAACACATTGGACTTTCACGGTACTTGTAAGGATATCTATGGAGGCACAAACCGGGAGTATGACTGAGTTCTATATGCAAGATGCCAGGGGGACAGAAACATACCACGCATGATACTTGTGCTCTAAATACGAATCAGGCTACTATCGCTGGTAGCATACTGTAACCGGTAGAGAGACAACTGTAGGTTCTGATTCGTTAGTAGTATACGGGACTTGGATTGAGGTAAAATGTAAAATTTAAAGCAGTAAGAAAAACTGGTTACGTCGGATCCTGTTTAAGCAGATGCCTTATCCACAGCTACTTCAAATGTCAAGCACTAGATATCGAATACTGGCAAGGTAGTTCTGGGCCTCTTCTCCAATTGCCTTGGGGGAGATACGTATAATTGTCATATGAAGATAGGTGAAGGACCGGCAATTTCCTCGCTGTTTACACAACAAATTGGACATATTTAGCACAGACAGGTCTCCTTTGGGACTCTTCTCTAGATGGGTTAGAGGAGACATCCATAAGTATGATATCAAAGGTACCTGGAGGTATCTGTCTTACTCAGATGGTAAGAATCAAAGCCTGATACAGGATTGCAACAGTTTGCAAGCTTACTAGTATAAGCCTGGTATTCTAGGAGGAGAATCTGGATCTTTCCTTTATGTATATGGAATTGGGGAGGTTGAGATGGTATCAAAGAAATATAACTTCTTTTGAAATCTGCTAGTTCCATGTCTCTTAGCCCTTTGCCCCAACTATACCACGGTCGAGTACAGATTATTGAGGGACTTACATAGACTAGTCGGTTATTCATAGATATATTGTGATACAGAAAGAGGTATGGTAAATAAAACCACAGGCATCCAGGTACATCTAGGTACATCGAGCATGTCTAAAAATAGCACAAAGAATCACTTGAAGATGGCCATCTTACCTACAGGTATCAACATCGAATTTGCATATTTATTCTCTCATTAATTGTTTAAGGCCATTTGTTCACTAGAATGACGTATGGTGTGTTATCCTTTTACTTAAAATCTGAAATTTTGTATGGTAAAGAGTACAGTAGTAGCATCTACCATATATTTAACTCTGGTTATTCACCTACCTTATATATTCACTGTTACCGTACTGTTTATCAATATGAAAGCGGTAAGACTTGACGCGTCAGTACTGCAGATTATGTATTTAAAAGAGGACAAAATTTCCACAACTTCTTTGCATCCTCCACAACATAACAATTTGCTCATCGAAGTTTTGGAACAATGTCTTCGACAGAAATTGAAAACAACGCATCAGAGACGGAGGCGCAGGAGAAAGGGAAAGGGAAAGAAGAAAGCCAGGCATCATTGGAGAACAAGGAGAAGGGAAATATTGCTAGTAAAAAAGAGCGTCAAGTTTTCTTCCACATCATTCGACATGCAGAGGTAAGCTTCCAAATTTCCCATACATCCACAACTTGAAAAACTAACATCTACATCCGAAGGGATACCACAATCTTATATGCAACACCCAATACAGACAAGTCCTCGACCCACCCCTCACACAAAAAGGCCTCCAACAATGCAAAAAGATCCAAAAAACCATGTCCGCGCGCAAAATCTCCATGATCCTCACATCACCCATGAGAAGAACCTTACAAACAACATTGCATTCCTTCGGCGACCTCATTGATCAAGAAAACATCCCAATCTACGCGATTCCCGAGCTCCGCGAATGGGGTTGCGGTGCCGTCGGTACTGGAACTTCTGTTGAGCTCTTGAAAGAAGATCCTGAATATAGTAAAATCGACTTCACAATGTGTAACCGTCCTTTGAGACAAGATTCCCATTTCAGCGATATCGACTACCAGAAGATTGCAGAGGGATGCGAGGCAGAGATGGAGAAACTGGCGAAGAAAACACGTACAATTGATTTTACAAATTGGCGGCTGTGTGATGGGTGGGAGAAAAACAAGGAAGTACATAAGAACAAGGAACGCCCCATAACAATCAAGCGCATGCTTTCCGACCTCGGAGGAGCGATCAAGAAGCGAGAGGATTCCTGGACCTGGCATAAAAACGCAGCGGCTGGCCACCCAAAACTAACCATCAATCTCCCAAAGCGAGAAGACGATGAACCAGTTAATATTGCAGTAGTCACTCATGCCGATATCATGAAACATTGTTTTCCCGAGAATACACGACCTTGGTATAACGCCCAGCCACGAATCTTCGAGTTAAAAGCTTTCCCATACGATAAGACCTGGCCATGGGATATCACCGAAACTGCGCAATGCATGCTGGATAGAACGACGTCGCGTCCGGTGAAGATTTTACCGAAATATGAAGATCGTATTTTCGATATGTATCTGCGACCGCTTACGAAAATCACGCATGAAAGACGGAAAGAATCTGATCTCCGGAGTAAAGTCGCGCTCGAGAGAGAAGGCAGGTTGGAAGAGGGATTTAGTTGTGTGTGGAAGTTTTTGCATGGTGCTGAATCAGAGGAAGGGGAGAGTTTAAAAGAGAGTGTAGAGAAGTTTAAGAATCAGATGTTGGAGTTGAGAAAGAAGGATGATGAGAAAGTGGAGAAAATGGAGGCTGCTTATGAGAAGAAGAAAAAAGAGGAAAGAGCGAAGGAGAGTAAAGATCAAGCTATAGAGTATGAGTATTTGGGCGCGATACAGACGAAAGATGTGGTTGATGGTGGGGACGCAGCGACGGATATTAGAGATGGGTCGGAGGGGATCATGAGGATTAGATGGCCTGTGAATGGCGCAGAGGTTGATAATTTCGGTATGGTGTGTCGATGGGTTGGGGAGGAAGTGGATCCAAGACAAATTGTGATCAAGTGGTTGGAGAATGTGGAGGCTAGGTTTGGAGTGGAGAATAAGGAGTCAGAAGGGGATCTTGCGGCTTTGGAGGCGGTGTTCGCGGAGATGGAGCTTGATGATGAGAATACTGGTGATGGTGGGACGGCGGATGCGACTTCAAGTGCCGCTGTTGAAGTGGGATGTACCGAAGCTGAGAATGCGGAGGCGAGTTCAAGTTCAAGTGCTACGGTGGAAGCTGGAAGTACTGGGGATGAGGCTCAGAACAATGAGGTTGGGTGTATTGTGGATGATGAGATTGTCGCTGTGATGGATGTTATTGAGGCATTGGGTACTATGCAGGAACCTATTCAGAGGTGAGATTTTGATATTTAGGAAAGATGAATTTTGAGTAACAAAGCGATCATATGAACGGGGTTGGTGGTATTTATTACATAGTACAGAATATAAAGATGAATCAAATATCAACACTATGACGCAGGGACATATTGGTACTGGCCCAATATGTTAGAGAAGCAATGGCATTATATATGGCGAAACATAATCACAACCGTTTCGAATACAATAGTGATAAAATATGATCAAAAATATGTTATTGTGTACTTGCTCCTCCCAAATCCAATTCCATACTGATACAACAACGAAAGACACCCATAAAAATATGCAAGAACTGCTACAACTATATACAAGAGAAATATATGCCCAGTGCAAATATGCCCGGTGTAGGAATCAAACTACACTCCAAGTAAGTATTAACAGAAAAAGAAATCCAAGAAACAAACAAAACCATCCAACAACTATGCTGAGTGGCCCAACCAATATGTACTCATCCACAAATATCAACCCACATTTCATCAACATCCCATCTCTTCCAGCCCACTCGCCAACCTTTCCCAATCATAAATGGGAAACCCCATAGATTAGTACTTAAGATGGATTGCACTGAGAGTACCAAACACTGTAAACAGTACAGGTGGTACCGGCAATGCAAACAGTTCCACCAGTCCAGCCCTCACCACCACATTGATTCCATTCATTCACCACCGAGCTCGTAGTCGTAGTCGCAGGAGCACTTGAAGTCGAAGTCGTCACAGTCGTAAGGGTGGTACTAGGCGATGTGATAGTTGAGGTCATGGTAGTAGTAGTAGGAGGTACACTTATCGCCGGCTCTCCAAGATCCTCAGAAACAGCATCAAGGAATCCAGTATTGGCGTAAAGCTGACTCATATCCCACATCATGACACCACCAAAGCTCGAGAAAGCCTTAGAGTATGCAATGACCTCCGCGAGAGGAGTTCCAGACTCGTATCCGGCACCGGCACCGGTGTTCGCCGGTATGCCAAGCATGACTTTGACATCAGGGTTGAGCGAAACGGTCGTGGCCCATGTGTTCCATGTATCAAAGTTGAAGTTGTTTTGAGTGGTGGTTCCGTCAACGTAAGAAGTGATTCCGCAGTAATTGTTGTAGAATTGGACCCAGACAATATCGAATGATACAGTTCCGTCAAGCATAGGATTGTCAGCTGCATCTGGATATGGGCATTGTGGTGCAGCGGACAAGATCCATTGCTTGGAAGAGTCGGTGTCCATGAGAGCTCGCAATTGGTTCGCAAATGCGGGCATGTTTGATACTGTACTTTCGAAGTCAAAGTCGAAACCATCGACGACCGCAGTACCGAATGGTCGGACACTTCCAGAAGTGTCGGTACCGAACCACGCCCAGACATTGTTGGCAGCGGTAACTGCGGCAGCTTCGGATGTGAAACCACCCTCGGAATACGTAGCACCACCAATCGAAAGAAGAATAGTCTTTCCGTAGGTTTCTTGACACTCCGTGATGTCGGCTCTAGTACAGGTATTAGCCAGAACACAATAACGGGAGCTAATGAACATACTCAATATCAGCGCAGTAGAACAGAGTAGAGCCTGAGATAGCTGTGCAATCATTGCCCTGGTTGGCAAAGTTGAGGACCGGTGTGTTAATAGCGTACAAGAATGCCATTGGAATGATCTATAATGATGAATTAGAATTGACTGCTGACTTATGCTTCAATACTTGGTGCTTACATCAATCTCCGTATCTGCCAAATTGTTAGCATATGCTACACAGCAGTCACTGACGGAAGAAACACTTACTTGAACAATAATATGACAATCGCTGCTGGACATAGTCGCCAGTTGATTGACCATACGAGTTTTGACCTATGTTAGGTCAACAAGTCTGTTAAAAACAGCGTGATGTACCAATACTCACCCCAGTATACAGCCACATTGGTGTCTGATGAGGAACTGAATCCCGCAAGAGCACTCGGTATGAAGGCAGCTAAGCCGAGAGAAGATATAAACCTCATGGTGGAATACATTATTGAAGACAAAGAATAGAAGATGTAACTGGATAACAAAAAGGACAGACTATGAAGGTCAAGAGTGCTAGAAGAGACTGTTGTGATTGTTGATTTTCCATTTTGTCGTGACTTTGTGTCCTCTTTATAGTTGATAGAAGCTCGTAGATGAAGGAAGTCCATCAACTGAGAGCCACCAAATGCTACCTCAACTTGCTACCTTCAAGATTGTATCGAGTGTCCCTTGTTACCATCCATCCTCAATCAATTCAACCAATGTTCCCTTGAGGACCCTTCAAAAGCGGGCCAAGATATCCAAGGACTCCATAATATTAGGGACTTTGCAACCCACCATCTCAGAAGCAGCATTCGCATCCAACGATCCATTCATCAAGAGCGTGAGCAACCTTGAGGAAATGGAGAGGTGCCATCGTGATATCTCCCGGAAAAACTACCATCCTTATTGGTAGTAGCTGGCCAACATACTACGTTCTTGCAGGTGCAATATCAATCAATATCAATATCGCGATCCATTCGAGGACGGTAAAAACCCTAGTCACAATCACAGGCACTGATAAGGAGGAAATTAAGGAGTTTGCAAACAATATAGCGGCCGGCGCGGCCTGCATATTAAAGGCACAAGGGATTAGATTTACCGGCACATGCAGGATCATCGGCAGAATATGGAAGGTAACTTCTGCAGAGAAGATAAAATTTCCGAGCGATCATCCAGGGTGGAAGATTAACGACGATGCGCAATAAGCCACTGACCATAAAGAAGAGGACCGGGGTATGCATCCCGGCGCCTAAAACCGAAGAGGGTTCCCGATTAGGAATGAAAACGGCTTTCTACAATCTCCTTTTGTAACGTTACGTAGTAGCCTTATTCCATGGTAGGGCATATTCTAGTGATGGTTTCTAACAAGGCTGAATGTCCCAAGTACAGGTCAAATGCTTCACAGCATCGGCTTCGATCATGCGACTTTGGTTTACATGGCCTCGAGATACACGGCACTATCGAGAATAATAGAAATCCAAGATCTTGGTATGATAAGCAAAATTGGTTATAAGCAAAAGGGTGTTCTATTGAGACACAGATAACAGATTCTTAAATGTAAAGCGTTGATAGATCTTGGGAGGGATATGTCATGTCGTTGCCTCTTGTGACACAAAAATGTTCCAAACAACCCCGGCCCGAACCTCGGCTTTAATCCGGGCGCTAACCTAATTTAGACCACTAATATCCCCCTATTCTCCATCTTCCTCCACGAACCCCGGGATTTCCTGTTCCTGATGCCAAGGTAACATGGATGAAATTACATGCATAATCTATATATCCAAAAAATCGATGGTGTTCGTCCGAAATTTGTCGTCGAGAAAGGAATGGCATCAAATCCCAGCGGTTCTGTTTCTTCTGATGTGGGCTGTGTGTTTCTACATAACATTATCCCTAAATTAGTAGTTTAGTGATACCACACTACCTATGGAAATAGTATGTATAGGGGAGGTATTACCAAGTCTATGAAACGTGATTGGAAATCCTTTCGTTCCTTCCTTTGAAAGGGGGTCCTTATCTAGGATTATAGAATAGAACCCCACATTCACATGTTTGCGACAGGAACATAATCCAAGTAGCGAGAGAGATTTGATAGCTTCAGAAAGGGTGGAGAAAGGTTACATCTCTCACTTACTCTTATCAATTCGTTCCTGAATGGAAGTCATGCTCATACAACCTCGATCACGCAGATAGAGATGTCTTTCTACGGTCAGTCATCCATACATGTCATCAACCATTTGATGGTGGTGTTGTGGCTGACCAGTGGCTCTGGTGGCTGATAATGTCAGCTTACATAAGGACTAGATACCCGCCCCCACCGCAGCGATTAGCAAGCCCCACTGGATTTCTGGGCGAAACTCAATTTCAACCTCACTCGAACACTCAACAATCAACTCGGTCAGAAGATGTATAAGAATGCACTGCAGCCATGTGTCATAGCAAATCAAATATATTTGTCGAAATATATCTATTGTTCTCTCTTTGCGATCACTCAAGGAACGATATGTATATTACGGTACTTGCCTTTAGTTGCTCGCCGATTGATCCACTTATTGGCCATAGACCTATCAACCTATTCAAAAGCCATTGTGCAAACAAAGAGCAAGCTTTAGCAACTTCGGTTAATTATAGATTACATATATGAAGTCTGGAACAGTTACAATAGTAGAGTGTATTTATTATGCGGGGGTCTTATTGCACAGCCTTTTCATCCGGACATTGGAGAGCAAACAGAAAAGTATGATTCAGAAAGGCAAGTACGTAGGAATCATGTCAAATACAAACTAGTGAGCATCAGCTTGGTAGAACAAATGTACTACATTTAAGTCGTGACTCCTAGATATTCGTCGGCAGCTCTAAGGCGAATACTGCGTATGAATCCCTTCGCTTGTGGATTCTTCTAGTCAACGGACATTCGATCCGACCCTTGATCGAACTTTTCATCTTTCTTGTCATTGGGATTTTCAAATTTCTCATCCTTCTTACCCTCGGACTTCGAAACCGACTCTTGATCCGAATTTGCTTCAATCTTCACCGTCTTCTCATCCTCGCTCGGAAAACGTGCCTTAAATCTGTCAACCATAGATTTGCCAATCGAGATAAGGTCAGAAGTCGTAGGAGGAGGGCGCAATTCTTCAAAGATATAAGTCGAACAATTTCCCAGTCGCACGAGAATAGAAATTACTCACCATGAAGTCTTTGCTCGAACAGTTTCTTTACCGAATTCGTGTGATTACGCTCTTCTTCGGCCGATGATGGATCAGCGCACATCAAGACTTTATGCAAGCGATCCAAATTAATCTCGAATGCTTCCCATGCATAGACAAGACTATGCGTGAGAGGCTGGTTTTCAGGAATCTTATCGATTTCGGCTTGGACATCTTCGAGACATTGGAGATCCCACTTACTTAGTTGATAAGAAGGCGCCATGCGAGCTAGTTGTTTTCTGCCGGCGTTCTGAAAGAGATATTTGTGATGATATTGTGGAATTTGACGCACTAAACTCAGAGTTACATGTTAAGTGATGAAGGTGAGTCCAAGAATAGGGTTTAAATACTTTATTCTGATTTGCAATGTAGACCTTGCAATATGGCAAGCTTGACAAACTGTTAAACTTTGTGAGACTGATGATTACTTACAATGACTTAGAAAGCGATGCAATAGGATGCTGATGTGATTCGATATGACTTTGATTGCTCCAACTTGAACTTATGACTACTTGACAAATAAAAGGCTGGCTTGAGAGCTGATATAACCAACGCAAAATGGCGAGAAGGAATTGGGACACAGCTAGATACGAATAGAATACCATCGAAGCAACAAGTTGAAAGAGAGCCACTCGTTGGCAGAAGCAGAAAGTACAACCCCATACTTTTTCTTTGTAATTCATGCTAAAATGTTTCTGCTTGAGTTAAGTGTGAGATAATCACATTGTACATTATGGATGAATAACGAGGTAAATCCGCATTTAGGTTGATATTGCTTCGTGTCTAAGGTGTGGTACCGTGCAAGAGAATCTTCGTACTTGAGACCATATCCAGTACGCCAATACCTTCTGGTCGAGAAAATCTGTAGTACGGTAACAGTATGGTAGTACCCATATTCACCCACTGCGATATAAATCATACAGAAGTTACTGTACTTGACGGAAGGCAAAATTGGGTACGGTAAATGGAGGTACTTAACCATTCCCCTTGACATGTTCCGACATACCAATATCCCACCATTCCACTTCCCAACTACAAAATACCACGAACATTACACACAATATTACTACTATCATCGCGTTTTCGATCTAATAAATATTCAAAATGGAACAAATATTCAAAATGGAACATAACCTGACCCAGCTCAGACAAATCGTTCAAAGTCTGAACGAGGGCTTGCAATCATTTAGAAATGAAGAGACTCAACAGGAAGAAGATGCTACTCCCGATCAATGGTCAGACTTGAGGTTGCATCAAGCTCTGCTTGACGAAATCAATGACTACCTTGACTTCATAGAAGTTGATATGAGGCAACCTGGTACCGTGTATGTAATTTCAAGACCTTCATTTCGGAGTTTTCTTCTTAGTACAGTACAAGTAGCTAACAATTACTCGTCAGTACTCCTTTCGAAAACCCTAGCACGTTCGAAAAAGAGGCCGGAATCCTTATTCCAGGTCCGAATGAGACCTATAGATCATGGGCTTCGATGCAGTCTATACTAGGAATTGCGACTACGAATATTGAAGGCGAGGATGGAGAGGTTAGAAACAAGGATGATAGTTCACCGGATTCCAAATGTGAGGGAGAGATGCCGGATTACGAGAATTACGTACGAGTTAAAATATCTAAAAAGGACTTTCTACATAGGTTGTACAAGTGGTATATTTTCAATGAGATTGAGAAGACTCAAATCTTTTACTCGAAACTGGTTGGTAAGCAATTTAAGCAATTCATAGAGAAGGGTAGTTGGTAAGGAAAAGGCTTGAATAAGACATGAGCTATAAATGAGCTCAAGGGTGGAAGAAATTACAAGAAGTCAAAATTCTATTCAATTCAAAGTGCATGTACTATGATTTCATTTTGAGGAGCAGGGTGGGACCTATGAAGAGATACCACATATACACACCCAAGTCGAGATAATTCATATCCCAGTTCCTTGTGGTAGCATATCAAAACAATTAATACATCGAGATCCTAGTCACTTGCCACCCGACCATAATGAACTTCCTCTTGATCAGATTCCTATGTTATCACGATCTTGTTTCCCCTTCTTCGTTGACCTTGTAATACCAGTCGAAAACCCATTGATTTGATCCCAGAGATGCCTTCGTGCCCTTTTCCTAGCAGCTCTACCTGGTCGTTTCTTCTTAGCTGCCACCGGCTCTGTGGAGGAGGCTGGCATTTCATTCTGCGACTCGGTCGTGGATCCCACATTTACTTTCCCAGGATCTTGATCGATAGCCATTCTGTCGCCAATATCTTGGTGCTCATTATGCTCCTCGAGGATTGTCGAAGAATTGGAAACTGGGCCTTTGCCGCGAAGCTGTAACGTCATAACTTGATTCTGTTGGATCGAATTCTCGTTGAAAGCATAGTTTCGCTTTATTCTTTTTGTTCGGTCGGAGTCGCATTGAATGTCCCTATCATTTTCTGCTTCTCGTTTGGCAATTGCGACTGGGTTTCGTGGGGTGGAATCGCTGCCGCCAACCTCAGAATTAGCAAAGCTTTCAAGACTTGACTGCATTTTCTCTTTGTAGGGTTCGTTGAGCTCGCCGTTTGCTTCTTCACGCTCGGTCTTCTGATCTGTAGAACATGTTAGCATGAGGTATAAATTCTGATTTCCAGCGCGAGTAGATTTACCAGTAGTAGAACAATAATTCCGTTCCATCGCTGTAGTAGCACAGAGTTCGTCAACGGTGTCCAAATCTATATCCATAGCTTTACAAATGGCTATTTGGAAGCGCGTAATACGTGTTTAATTTGTGCCCTACCTCCAGTATTGGCGGTATGATAAGCAGTGATCTTTACACATTTCACGTTGTTGATAGTCCTAATTCCAATTTACTCGAAAAGAGATTACATGGCAGATGTAGTGAATATTTTAAAATTGGTAAGAAATGAAAAGCTCCGCCTCCTTCCCGTTTCCACAAAAATCCTTCTGCCATTCTTTCTTTGATAGTCCCTGAAATAATTAGCCTTCTTGTTATTCGTCTGCATACATGTGATATACACGTGATTGTTTAACAACTAGGTACTGTAGAGACAAGGAAAATTTGGATGGGGGATGACATACAGAAAGCGAAATTGATTGTTGTGATTGTTTCTGCGCACACGCCGCGAATGCCCAAGCTACTCGCTAAACCATTTCCAGCGCGTTCAGAGGTCCTCCCTCCAGCGGAGGTTACCCCATTCCATTGTGGTGTCGGAGTCGTCATGGGGGGGGTGCGGTGGTAATGTAGTATTGGACCTGGAAGCGTCTCCAGTGGTAGCGCATGGTAACGGAGAGGCAGATTGTTGCGGACGGGGTAATGGCGTATGTGAAAATCGAGTTTCTACTAGCAATCTGGATTGTAACATACTCCTCAGCAAGCAATTGCATAACGCTGCATACTCCGCTGTAGACCTCGAGCCAGAAGTATATGAAAGAAGTAGAAAGTAGAGGATAACTATATCAATTTAAATAATAAGAAGGTTCAGGTAATCTCTAAATGCAGAGAGGATGTTAGTAAGGAAGTAAGGAAGCGGGGGGCTTCGAGCCTCGCAGTTTTGCCAAGCAGAAACTTAAATCCATTAGCCGTACGAAAACATTAATTTAAGGTATATAGTTTTGATTAAAGAAGCACCTTTCAACAAACATGTCAAACACATGCGTAAAACTGATGGCTGCCATTGAGTGTATCTGGTTGGCCTTCGTTGAATCAGTCCGGAAGTCAGTTGGCGTGTTTGTACTTATCATTATTCCTTTATCATTATCACTTTTTTTCTCTTTTTTTTTTCCTCTGTGAGATCGCACTTGTTCCTCTCCTCAATTTTGAGTATGGAAATCAGTACTAAGTTTTTCTTCTAACAATCTGCGCGGGTTTTATTAGTCTTTTGGTAACATTTAGCATCAATGTTCATATCAAATATTCTATAATAAATTGTTGTAGACGGGAAGCTTATACCGGTACTGATATTTTATTATGATTTCCAACCACGTATCGGTATCTTTGTGTTTACTATTTTACTTTGTTTAGCGCCGCGATATCAAATTTCATCCTCAAATATATAAATGCAACAAACATAATATAGAGTTGTACTTGATGCGCACTTCTTCTGAGATTGCACTTTGCGTGATAGCTAGCGCCGTATAGGTCGTGCTCTCTCCTTCTACGCCTTATCAGAATTGTACAATCAATATACTCAAACAAAATCATGAAAAAATGAAGCAATTCATTCATTTTGTAAACAATATCATGGATGAATAATAAGTTTGACCTATTTTTTGGCTTTTAGTTTCCGATTCATCATTTCTAGTTCGGCGCCGCTTTTCTGTGTGTTGGTGAATTATTGGTGACGATGATATGATGATTGGGTGGTTGTGTGATGTGTCGATTGGGTCTGTTGGATTCAATGGGTCAGAGCTTAACTCTGTGGATTGTACTTTAACGGGCAACATTTTCATATAACTATAAATCGCAAGTTTTCTCAATTTTTCCACCACGACTTGGAAATAACACCAGAAATAAGCACAATGTATGATTTTGCCTATTATGGCTTAAAGGCGTTGAAGGAGGATCTGCAAGAGCGTACTGCGCATAAAATCGACTCCCCCCTCCGCCACCACCCCTACATTTGCAAATCTGAATAATCTTATTACGTTTGGGAAGACTTATGTCACGGTCACCATGAAGAAGTAGTTTTACTTGGTGTCCCATAGATTCTCATTTACAATTTTGGCATTCGATAGCAATCCAGTGTGCTCTGAAACGAATAATAATTCACAATTCACTCCTCCGAATAAGAAATCAGGGTACCTATCGGTAGGTCATTAGTTGATGTAAGAAAGCTGGCACAAAACCTTCTGCTTTATTATTTGGAAGAGAGGTAAATACAGACAGACGACTTGAATCTGTTTCAATCTTCAACTCCGTTTCAATAAATCAAATTTATAAAACATATTGCTCATCTCGTATTGATAAATCTGGTATTTTTTAATCAATTCAATATTTAACTTCTATTTAAACAATAAGATTTATGAAATTCAATGTTAAGGTTTCTGTCAGAAAACCAAGTTCCGTAAGAAGCGTATTCTGTTTGTTTGTACTATTTCAATTTGAAGTAACCATTGCAATAGATTTCTCGATAATTTGGGAAACATTGAAAGTCGTATCCAATTCGTAGATTTTAAGTGGCGGTAAATTTGTTGTACCTGGTGGCAGGCGCCGATGTAAATATTCACTGTACCTGTATCCACGCACGCACACAACGATGAAATAGTTTACCAATTCTTGAGACTTTTGCAAATTAAAAATTACAATCATCAAATCAACCTTGTACAATACAAGTCATTACAATACACAAATCAATCCTGTACAATACAAGTCATTACAATACACAAATCAATCCTGTACAATATAAGTCATTACAATACACAAGATAAGATGGATGATTCAGAGGTACCGCACGAATGGACTGCCCTCTGTGAATGGGCTCGAAAGCACCAGCCAGCTTTTTCGCAACTTGTGAATGATGTCGGCGATCGCGAAAATGCAATGAATTTGGGAAGGAGTATGGTTGAAAGCCTTGTGAAAGCGATAGATCCAACAAATAGTCTGAAGATCCTCAATCCCGAGAGAGCTTCTCAGTAGTCAGTAGGCCTCTATTCTAGGAAGGGGATTAGACGTGAGGCTGACCCTTTAATAGTCCCGAAACCCTCGAGAAGCTTTACTTCTTCGAATCGATGAAAGAGCCAGGAACTGCTCTTAACTCTTCATCAAAGCAACTAGTATTCCCCTTCGAGAAGACCCTGGAGTTATTTCCCATTCTAAAGCATATTTACAATGAAACAAAATCACCGAGCACTGAAGATTCGCCGGCTACACAGGTCATGAAACCATATAAGGATGGAATTGGAGTTAGCATTGAAGCGTACAAGCGTTTATACCAGATTCCACAGAACAAGAGCCTGGATGAAGTTATCGGCTGGGGATCTACTCGGCTCTGGAGAACCCTCATCAATTTGCAAGAATTTGTGTCTGACAACCAGCAGATTCTAAAGATCAGCGCGAATGATGATATATCTAGCTTGGTGGTATTGGCGAATGTTTGGGGTGCGAGTAGGCGCTCAATTGGCGAAATTAGACGCGTATGCAGAGATATCCTGTATGTATGCCCTAATATATCTGCTGTGTAGAATTCGTGGAAGCTAAACCAGGGGTATCGATAGCGAGCGATCCCCTTCGTCTAACGAGGATGACGAATTCGCCCCTGTTTTAAAGGAGCCAATTTCGACTACGGGATTCATCATCGTTATGCATGTTGAGGAGAAGAAGTCTTTTGTGGTATCGGATTCTTGGGATAACGAGTATGTTAAAGTATCGGAAAAGGTCATAACACAGGCAGCCCCACGACTCTTACAACTTCTCGAAGAGAAGCGCCTGGGAAGACTAGACGACGAAGGCGCTCAGGTTTGGCTACCAGGAGTTTGCGACGGTGAAGATGAAGGGGCATTGGCTCGCGTAAAGCCCTATTGCACACATCCACAGATCTTCCTATATGAGGCATTACAAGGCTGTCTAGCAGATTGGCCGGGATTCGAACTCGTGGAGAACTATCCAAAGGTAAAACAGCACCCCGATGGAGGAGCTACTATATGGCTTGGTGTTAAGGCTTGGTTATATCTGGCAGCGAACTCAAAGCTCCCACCGCAGAGGACAGTCTGGGGCAAGGTCATCGATCTTGGCTACTTTGAGATGATTGGATTTTGGCTGGGAGCGAAGCCACAGATCATTAAAGCCTTCAAAGAAAAGTTCTGGCCCTCTGAACCCAAGCCACGCCAGCCAAAATCCATACAGCAAAGGAAGCGCGGGACGGCGAATTCACACCCAAATGAAAATGTGCCGCAATCTCTCAAGCGCCCATTCACACAAATGGAAGCAGCGGCGTCATCCTCAAACGCGGATACCATTGATAAGAAGCAACGCACCAATAATGGGAAGGCGCGTAGTGACCCCAATGAGCTCATTAAACAGAAGCCAAGATCGCACTATTATGCGTGGAAAACCTTCCATCAGAGGAGTGGTGGATTTGACAATAATAGCGCGTCGTCAAATGCCATCAGGAATTTGGAGAAAGATGATTATAAATGGAGAGAGGGATCCGAAATAGAGGCAGCGAAAGGATTGTCAAGAAATGATGATCTAAAGATCAGCATCAAGATCTATTCCGGGCTATCCACAGCTGTTAAAGAGGTTCACGATATCAAACAAGTTTTTCTCGCGTACGATTCTTCCCTTTTCAGCCATATCATCAATTCTAGTCCTCAGTATGATGGAATAGCTGTTTCTGAAGAAGGAAGAACGACTTTTTACTCTGGTGGACGGGAGGATGACCTCATCATCCAATGGGATCGCCTCGTGGAGTATTTTGCAAAGCAGAAACACCCATTGGCAGTTCAAATTAAGGGGTGGGGTCCAGATGTGGCATTCGAGGCTTTGGGACCATGGGTTGAGCGTACTACAAGTGCACCTAGGCACTGGCGCGCCTGGCCAAGGAGGGTTTTGGACCAAGGACAAATCGTGGATGAGTTTATTGGATCAAAGGATTTCGGCAAGTAGTAACATCTAGCGGTGATTACATACACCAAATGTAGTATACAGATACCATTTTCATTGGTCGATGAGTTGAGTTGGTATGATTGGGCTTGACTGTATTTTATTATCTGATATGGACAAAGGGATGATAATTAGCTGCTGAGATGAAAGACATTTAATACAACATCTTTTTGGGCTTTCAAAACTCTCGTCTTCCTATCTTGACGGAAACATTCTCATTATCCTGTACTGACTAGTTAAGATTCTATCTTCAAGCCATCATTCTCTAACCACAAACATCTACCCTTTATTACCCTCTTTGAACTTAGGTATTCTAGTCTTGCTACCCGAAAGCAAAGTGCTGGAGTCTTTTGAATTAGGTATCTATAATAGTATCTTTATTCCTTTGGCCTCCGGTGAGAGTCCATTCACACCCTTTTGACATCTGTTCAGATAATACACTATCCCTTTGCTATTCTGCAGAAGATATTCCCAGTCTTCCACATAGACCATCACAATTTTCATCTAGAAGCTCTGACCCTTCGACGAGAACCCATCTATCCTGCCCCTCTACCTTCCTTTCAACTATTAGAACCTACCTAATATCCCCTTATTATTCTAGATTAAACATACGAATTGCTTTATTTACATCATCATAGCTTCAGCCTTCAATCCCTTGACCTGCAACTAAAACCCCATTTACCTACCAATTTTAGATGGTAGCATTGAGATATTGACTCCAGATTCCAACGGCTCAACGAAGTTTGTATTACCACATGTGTGGGCGTCATTTCTTTCTATCCCATTGGATTTGTGAACGTACAAAGGGATTCTAAAGTAACACCTAATTGACCCACCTGGTATATCACTTTCTATTCCCACTTGGGGATACAGCAGCCCGTCGTTGCAATACGATTATAGGAACCCAAATGCTGAAGTACACATTGGTGAACATGAGAATGATTTGGAGACTCAAGCTGAGGCACGGGTTACAATGCTCACAAGCAAATCATCACATCACGGCTAATTAATTATATGGGCTCATGTATCATTATTACCGCGTTCCTATTCATTGCGTAGAGTCATTTATTTACACAAACATCAGTTGCCTTGATACAATACTCAGACAGACAAATAATATCATTGATCCTGAAACTACTGCTCTACATTGTAGAAGCTACCGGTAATTACTCGTCAAAACTCGCAAATCCGTGTTTGACCAGCAACAAATAAGTAAGTCCTTTCCCTGTGATCCAATGAAACTAAGTCATCTCCCGCTCTCCATATACAAAATCACCCGCTGTAATATGAAATTCTAAAACCCATGTCCGATTTCGTGGACTTTCCGACTCAGGCCATAGCACAAGCCTCTTACAAGAGCATATTATCCATGAGACGAATCAAATCTCCACCACCTTCATCTTGATCACTATCATCCATATCCATCTCGACGCATCTGGGAACAAGTGCAGAAGATTCCTGGGGAACAAGCGCAGAAGATTCCTGGGGAACGTGCGAAGAAGATTCCTGGGGAACGTGCGAAGAAGATTCCTGAGGGACATTTGGAAAAGATTCCACACTCTTGGCCCCATAAATACTGATAGTATCAACATGACCAGTTTGCGTTGTAGTTGTAGACTGGGTAACAACTAATCGTCCAATAAACCTGAATCGAGTATTGCCATGCGTAAGCTCCATTATAGACCAGGGAGCCATTGGTTGTTGAGAATTCATGTGCGAGAAGCTCGTCTGCGGAAAATTCATCTGTGGGGAATTCATCTGTTGCATATTCATCTGCGGGGAACTCATCTGTGGGAAGTTCATCTGGGCGGAACCCATCTGCGGGAAGTTCATCTGTTGGATATTCATCTGCGGACCACTCGTCTGCGGGAAGTTCATCTGCGCGGAATTCATCTGCGGGGTATTAATCTGTGAGGCAGAAGAAGAGGTTCCTATACATATAAACACATATTAGCAAAAGTTCAAGTTCTGGAACTGGGACTCGATCTAATTTTCTTACCATTCCATCCATCAGCTTTAAGGCGCCTGGTGATCATGCTGCATTGAATACTGAAGAGTAGTTGTTAATTTGATGTAGACAAATTTGAAAGTCGAGGTCTGAAATGACATACCAATCTTTTGCATCATGTCCCGTATCAGCAAAAGTGCGGAGAATAGCGTTAAATGGTTCTTTGATATTTTCGAGCGCTGTAACCTCGTCACGCGAGAAGGGGATTCCTTGTTTTAATAGCTTGGATAAGGGGAAGCATAGTTGATAAATTTTGGAAAGCTGTTCGTGGACTGGGTCCATCTTGGCTGGTATTTAAATAGAATTGGCTGTGATGTTTGTGGTATTTTGAAATTGGGAGTAGAATGGATGTTGGGATGGCAAGTTGTGTTAAAAAGGAAGGAAGGAAGGAAGGAGGAAGGTATAAGTACTTCCACTTGCCGTACCCTTTTTAACTTCGTCCGGCTGGTATGGTTAAATACCGTATGATCGAATGCCATATCTGCACGCCGTACAGTCGAATGCCGTAGTGTTCTTGACCTTTCTCTTTGGTAATTATGCTTGCCTTTTCCTTTTATCAACAATCCTCATATGAGTACAGGGCGGGTTTCAAGTCCATATAAGTCCTCCACACCTTCACTACTCTCGCCCTTCTTGTATCACCATCATTACCATACCTATCACATTGCTAGTCCTCCATCCCCAATTATAATTGTTCCATTCTATGCCTGCTGGGTGATTTCATTGTTCTTCCCTCCGAATTAATTAGTCCTCGGTGATTTCATGCCAAGGAAACGAAAACCCCACTCGCATCTCAAAAGCTGCTTATCGACCTCCCGAAAGCTATGTATAAGATGCAACTCATCACCAGAACTTCGCGCGTGAGCAAAACGACCCATCGTAGTCATTTCATACTGTCGCCATAAACCTGGCGCAAACATTTGAAATCTCCTCGACATCCAGAATTTGGCGTGGTTCCTAGGATACCTACTGGCATTCATAAAATCAGCCTAGAATCAATCATACGCATATCAAACAATGTGTCCATCTCATTATCGATTCAAGGCCTCTCCTAAGCATTGTTATATGGGTTGTCAGATTCTCACCATTGAACTCCGTTCGATTGTACCTATACAAGTCGGCCAAGCCCTATGAATATCGAGATAGTCTGCAACTTGAACCCCTTCATGATAATGTAAGTCCAAGAACGGTAAAGTACCCACGTCAGTTAGACGTCCTGGTATCCTGGCTCCACAAAGTGGTGATGGCAGGAATTCAAACGCTATTGCTGATCCAAGAGGTATGATATAAAACCAATGAAAGTTTTTAGAGATGCTATTTCAAAAATACGAGAAGCCCCGGATCCCACGAAGATACGAAGACACTGCGTACCCACCACGAATGTGATCTGAAAAGTACACGATTCATATTGCAATAGCCGTCTTCTCAAACTGCTGTACGAATTCTACGTCGCAGTCACTAAAAAGTCGAGATCGGGATCCCGGAATCCATGCAGGTTAGTCAATTAGCAGCCCCGATGCACATAAGTGGCCACCCTATCTCTTTGTACGCAGCTTATCGTAGATCGATTACACTTCGATAGAAGTGGTAAAACCAGGGATAGTGCTTCGTGTGATGTGGTGCGGGCTCTACCGTGGGCTGCGATTGTACTATACTTGTATATTGCTAAGAATGTGATGTAAGAAGAATTAGCGTGGTCGGTTTCGCAACTGCAGGGTTGCTCTGCTGGCTGGAGACATTTGAATAAGTACCCGGCATTTGTAATATTTAATTAGCTTGCAGTCTCGTTGCCTACAAGAAACCTGGTTTTGATTAGGGAATCAGTTGGTAATTGTATTAACAGATCATTCTTGAAAAATTGAGTGGAGTGGTGTACCGTGTGCAGGATTCATCAACCGGTCCAGAAACATGTTATTATCAGAACAGTGGGTAGACACCAAGGCATGAAGTAAGTTGATGTTCCCGAAATGGCAGTGAGCTAATATATGAGTATCTACGGAGGATATTTGACAAGATAAAGTGCATACCTACCTATCTTCTGGGTGGCACGACCAGCCTACGCACCCTGATGCAATGGGGTCTGCACCGATTTTGAACTGTATGATGGATGCAAAAACGGCGCGTTGGTAGTAGTGAATTAGATGGGTGGTGGTCTCGCCGGGAAGAAGGAGTAGTCGGAGGAGAATTTGATGTGGATAAAGGCAATGATGGTGATGCATGGTGGATTGTGGCATCTGGTATGATTTGCTCCTGTTCTTCTTTATTGTTTCGCTCTTGTGCCGGAAAATTTGTCTCATCTATTTCAATCATCACCCCATGTCATAATATAGAACCGACTTCACCCTTTTGACATCTGTTCAGA
>JWJB01010055.1:0-26854 GCA_000812895.1 Rutstroemia sydowiana | reverse complement strand
CCCCCTGCACCACCCACCCCAAGCACAAACTCCCCACCCGTCCACCCACCATGATCATCAACCTCCTCCTCCCCACCATAATACTCCTCCTTCGCCAAACTCCTCCCTCCACTCTTCCAATCATTCCCCTCAACCTCCTTCTCAATCTCCTTACACAAATTCCAGAAATTTCTATCATGTGGGCTCCATACGCAATGCGCTAACTCATGACATAACGTCTTCCTAATCGTCTTGTAATCCCTATATCCATCATATGCATCTGTTCTTAACCGTAATTCGATTACTTCTCCTCGATTTCTATTCAATCCCAATGTGCGAGATGTGCCTTCATGCGATGAAGTTGTATGTTCGACCGGATTCATTTCCGTGAGTAAAGGAACGCTGAATTTATGCTTGCGCATAGAAGCTTTGATACCGACGTCATCTTTCAGCCGTTGTAGGAACTCGAGAGATCGTGTGGGATTTGGTAGGTAAGGGAGAGGACGTAGGGTTTGAAACGTGTATTGTGCTTCTTCTTGCTCTTTTTTCCAATCGTGGGTTTTGTATGCAGAGACTTTCTGTTTCGGGGGCGCGGAATTAACGTTTCGAGATGCGGCGAGGGCGCCGGCGGAAACAGAGGAGGCTTCGATGGCGGTGCTGCCCATGAGGGTGATTTTTTTGTCGAGGAGGGTGGAGATTGGGAGAGAGGGGTCTTTGAAGGGGGGTTTGAGAAGCCCAAGTTTGGAGATCATGAGTTTTTGGTTGGAGGGTGGGATTGAGAGATCGTCAGAGATGGAGGCGGAGAGATCGGATATCGTTGCTGTTGAAGGTAGGGAAATGATGTGTGGTTTGCCATGATGTGTAATTGTGAGAGAAACTAGATCTTGGGGGTCAATATCCATATCTCTCATGTTATTTTCTATATTTGATGACATCTCTGCTTGCATGTAAAAGAGGGTTCCAGGTTGAAGATGTAATCACTGGATTGTGATTGTAAGTGAGTAATTGAGAGCGAGAAAGGAAAAGGGCTATCAATTGTCTTAATTGTTCATTAACAAGTATTGAAATTTGATGATATATACTTATTATTGACAATATTAGGGAATGACCATAGAAGTTTCCAGGCAAAAGTAATGCTTCGTAATCATACTCACCTCGGTGTTAAGTAAGTGTA
The DNA here is from genome assembly GCA_000812895.1 of Rutstroemia sydowiana. Taxonomy (NCBI): domain Eukaryota; kingdom Fungi; phylum Ascomycota; class Leotiomycetes; order Helotiales; family Rutstroemiaceae; genus Rutstroemia; species Rutstroemia sydowiana. Next base: position 25,701 of record JWJB01010055.1, on the reverse strand, counting down.
CTGTAAGGTTATACCAGTAAGAAACTCATCATCTAACCTTAGAATAATTATTCGGACTTGGCTACTCTACTGATACCAAGTACCTACCTACTAGTTATAATCCTACCATTTTGCCACATGCTTTGTAAGAAGTACTGGTAGCAAGCACCAAGCACCCTGTACAGCGCCTATTCGCTTCATCCCGATTCCCGCCTTCCACTTCCCTTCCCTTCCTTACAGGTTCGAAAAGGGCCAAGCCTCAAGTTCCTTACAGACATTATTTCCCATTATTAGTGAAAGCACATCCCTGTAAAATACCTCCACCACACACAACTCTGTACCTTTTTTTTGGTCTGAGTCGCGACTTAGACTAATAAGCAGCCCTTCATCGTTGCGTGTCCTCATCATCTAAATTCATTACAAACAACTTCAATGTTCTTTTAATTCTATCACTCTCCTTATCCAATTTTCAATTGATTGATCGGATTCGCTTTAAAAAAAGCTGTATTATTTTATTTACTACCAGCTTCAAACCTTTCCTTTTACCACTGCGATTGCGCTTGTTCTTGTTGGGGGAAATATCCCTTTGCTAGCCCATCATGAATATTTTTCGTCTTCTGGGTATGTAGCTTTCTATGGATTCAACTTGAGAGATGATATCTTATACTAATACTTGTGCGATTTGTAGGAGATCTCTCCCATCTTATATCAATTCTGATTCTCCTCCATAAAATGCATCAAACAAATGTACGTCACCAATATTGAAGCTTCCAATCCAATCTCATCAACACATACAAATCTAACACACTTCTCAAACGATAGTCCTGCTCTGGCATATCCTTCAAATCACAAGCGCTGTACCTCCTAGTTTATATAACCCGCTACCTTGACCTATTCTGGACCTTCACCGACAGCTTATACAACACCACCTTCAAACTCCTCTTCCTCGCATCCTCAGGCTATACCATCTATGTAATGACCACTGCCTACAAACCAACACACGATCCCAATCTCGACACATTCCGCGTGCAATACCTATTAGGTGGATCATTATTTCTCGCCCTCATCTACCCTTACTCCTACACGGCTGCCGAAATCCTCTGGGCATTCAGCATCTGGTTAGAATCTGTTGCGATTCTCCCACAATTATTTCTCTTACAGCGAACTGGGGAGGCCGAAACAATTACCGCGCATTACCTATTCGCGTTGGGGAGTTACCGCGCGCTATATATCCCGAATTGGGCCTGGAGATACTTTGCTGAGAATCATTGGGATGGGATTGCGGTGACTGCGGGATTGGTACAAACGGTTTTGTATTCGGATTTCTTCTGGATTTATTATACGAAGGTCACGAAGGGGAAGAAGTTTACATTGCCTGTTTAGAGGCTTGTAATGATGCTAGGAAAATGATTGATTGCTTGGAATGTTGGATGGATGATGGATGGATGATTGAATGGATTGCAATGAAAAACAAGGCGGTCCAATAAGGGAAAGATAAGAACGGAATATCCGTTCTGTATACCGGATACAGGTTGAAAACAGGAGACGGTACATGCAGCTATCTGGGACACTGAAGGAAAGGAGAGTGAACCACCGATGATGGATGTGCTAGCATGGTTTGGCGTTAGTAGTGGACCTCGAACCTAGAGCGCGAGACGAGGCTTTTTTTGTTTTGAGGAGAAAGGACATTGTACTGTACAGTATCTGTAAAATGCATAGAAAAATGTACCTCGTCCCCAATCCAATTTCTCATTTTGATTTATAGAGTAAGTGTAAGTATAATAATCAATTACCTTGATCACTTCCCCACACTTTCCTCACGTTGTTGGACCAGAACAAATCATACTAGTAAACGCGGCATTAAACATTTTCCCCTTCACCACGCTTCTTTTGTGGCATTGTCAGTACTAACTAAGTATACTTAATATAAAATAAGATTCCCAAAAACACCAAGCTTTTCCTTTACTATACTTTATTTTTCTTTTGTTGCACGTCTTACGATAAGATAAGTCGAGATAGAAGATAGAAGATAGATAGAGATAAAGATAAGTCGAATCGGTAGTTCCGATATGATATTGATAAACCACTATGAAACAAATAAACAGAAACAGAAAAATCCTTCCCCAGGGAAAAAATGTTGGTCTGATATTCGGAAGCGGTAAATTTGGTGATGGAAGGATGGGATGGGATGGGATTGATGGGATGGGATGGGATGGGCGCTTGTATGAGTGCGTGCGTATTGGATGGGATTTTATTGGGTGGGGTGTTTGGGGATTGTGTAGGTTAGAGTTGGAGTTGGAAGGGCTATTACCGTACCGGTAGGTAAGATGATCTTGATTTCGATTTGGAATTTGAATTGAGAAATGTATTTTGGGGGTTGGATGAGTTGCGAAGAGGTAGGTGCACATGCATATAAGAATCCCTCCGCAATCGAGGTAGTTTTTCTATTTACAGTGCTAGATAGAGATTAAAGTGGTTTCTACAGATGGATGGGAGAATATCCATTTATTGGAATGAATGCATACCTACCGGGTTCCTGGTACCTTATCCTATGCTGCCTATACAGTGCCTGTACATGAAAGAGAGGGATACAGGATTAGCGAGCGCCTAAGTTGCGTGATTTGTGATGGGAACGAAGGATCTTCATGGGGGGTTTTGTTTTATTTATACATTTTAGTGATATGATGTGTTTGTGTATTTGTATGCGTGAGGATGGATGTACTTTTTGCTGCTTAGCTGCTGAGTGCATTAGTCTTTTTGATCAATTGTAGCAATTACTTCTTTGAGGGTCGTCCATAGATGAGATGGCTTCTTGGGACTTCCTAGTCTTTATATGTCTGTGTAATTATTCGGATTGGAGTTGAGTTTTGTAATTTTTATTCGAATTAAAGACTTTATTCTCTAAGTCTGCATCAGAGATCCAAGTATCCAAATGTTGGGTTGTTCGGGTTGTAGTTGAAAATTGATGCATGTCGTTCGAATTGAAAGCTCGATTCTTTAAATCTCACACAAGGGTTTAGATCTTGAGGCTCATGTTTAAGCCCACCTCCTTTTCTCTGCTTGCAAATTATCGCTAGCTATTCTCTCAGATGTTGCGTACGTAGCATAGCAATCCCCTTGAGGATTATAATGTAGTCAAAGTGAAACAAACAAAATCCAGAGTACTGTACTAGGATGATATATTTATATATGGGAAATATGTGATATATGTATATACAAAGAATATTGACAAATAAATGAATAGCTCAATAGCCTTCATAGTAGTTGTCAACCTCGCCTACCAGGCTAATTTAACCAGCACAAGCTCTCCTGTTTGACTTACTTTCATAAGAACAAGGAATCAAGTTATCCCCAACCTTACCCAATCATGAAAATCCATACCCATGAAAATATATACCAAGAAAATGTCATACCATCCCACAAACACCTTTCCTTCAACGCCCCTTTTGCAAGAAAAACCACCAATCCCCATTACAAAGAACAAACCCCACTCCCCACCAAATTCGCATACGGATAAAAAATCATCGGCAACCCGCCCTTCATCGCCACCGCCAAATTCCCACTCGAATCCGTCGTAGACTGCACACAAGACAGAATCTCCACCACCTTCTGACTATCCGTAAATCCTGTTTCCGCAGCCGTCAAACCCAATGAATAGCTAGAGCCCGATGATCCAAGATTGCTAAACACGCCTATGATTTGGAGATTTGTGAAACCTTTGCGCATTACGATGGTAGTGGTGTCTGAGTAGACGGGGTATGCTTTGTAGGTTAGGTAAGTGGGATCTTTATATATTGCTTGATTTCGGATTTGGTTGAGCGAGGCAATTAGTTTGTAGTAGTCGCCTGAGGTGGAGTAGCCGGAAAGCCAGACGGCTTCGCGGTTGGTGGGGACGGAGGAGCCAGTGTAGTGTTGTTCTTGGCCTTCGTAGACTGTGGAGAAATTGGTTAGTTGTTGGATGGGGGAGTGGGTAGAGAGGGGAAGACACACTGATGGGAATCCCGTCTGAAAGCATGGTGAATGCGATGGCGTTTTTGATGAGGGATTCGTCGGAGGTGTAGGATGGGAAACGAGCAACGTCGTGGTTTTCAAGGAAGGATCCAAGAAGTGTGGTGTCTGCGCACTCGGACTTCATCGTGTTAATACCGTTGACGAGGTTGCTGATGCTTCCGCTGGTAGATTCAAATGCTTGTGTGATCCAATAGTATCTACAGACAATTAGTAATATGATATGAGTTTAGGAATGTGGGTTCTTACGCTGGGTAGTTCATGACTCCGTCGATCGAGTTTTGATATGGACATACCCAAGCTGGATCACCATTAAAGATTTCTCCAACCATGTATACACCAGCTGGATCTATGTGTTAACCTCACAGTATTGTAAAAAGTTTGGGTAAGAACTAACCTGCACTTTCGAAACTAGGAAAGAAGAATGTACCAGTCTGCTGGGCACTATCAACTCGCAAACCATCGATGGAATAATTTGAGACAAGTTGTTCAATCCAAGTATCCCACATGCTTTGAACATCAGTATCTTCTGTCCTGAGATCAGGCAGTGAAACAATGTTGTCTCCTTCCCAACAGTCCAAGATGCTAGTATCATCGCTGTAATTGATCTCGCAGAATGGATGATAATAGGATTCCTGCGCTGTATTACTATGACGGCTCATATGTTCAGATGAATAAGGACAGTCAATACTTACTGAATTGAAGGGGTTGTAGATGCTGTAGTCCACATCGGCTCCAGCTCCCAGATATCCCATATGGTTCGTGACAACATCGACCATCAAATACATGCCTCGGGCATGAAGCTACACCAAGTTTAGTCAGCATATTGCTTGCTATTGTAACAGGTATCAAGCAGCCAACTTACCGCAGTTGACAAAGCCTTGAGGTCAGAAGCTGTGCCAAAGTTTGAGTTCACCGAATAGACATCCTGCGCCCAGTAACCATGGTAACCCTCTCCGTCCTGTTAAGTTGTAGTCAGTACGCGTATGTATTGTGGTTTATATGAGACATAAACTATTTATTTGGCCCTCCTCAAAAGCTTATAAATGTAGAAGAGAAAACAAAACGTTACATACCGCACTATTTCCCGCAATGTTCTTTACAACTGGAGAGATCCAAATCTACATCATGATCAGTATGTGCGGTTCCCAACTCCTCAACTAAACTTACGGCAGTGAACCCCATATCCTGGATATAATCCAACTTATTGATTATACCTTGCCAAGTTCCACCACAATATATTTGACTAGCCGCATTGCAAGCCGCAGTTGTAGATCCATCGGTGCGTGCAAACCGATCAGTTAGGACTTGGTAGATAGATTGACTACGCCAACCAGCAGACGAGAGAGAGTTGACACTGGTCGCGAGACATGCTAATTGTACAACAAGACTGGGGAACTTCATTGTGAAGTATGTACGTACAACCAGGTACGACTAATATAGGTAAAAGGTTGTATCTCTGTATAAAAACGAAACCAAGAAGTCAAGGAAAGAAGAAATAGATTGCTTGTAGTAAATTGAAGGAGTGTTTCAACACAAGCTTGTTGATATCGCAAAAGAAATGAATGAAATGAGCAGTATACTTATACAATCTTGTTCAGCCGGTCCAGCAGCTTACATTGCATTACATCTAGCAATATCAAAGCCATAGAAAGAGAATATGAAAATGAAGAAGGAAATATGGAAAAAAGGCAAAAGGATCATATGATCTTCATGTTACCCAAAATTACCAACATAGGAAGTACATGATCGTATCCATACCTATGCCCCAGTATAGATGCGCTAGGAAGAAGGGCGCAACATGAGGGAGCGCGTATGTTTGTTGATGGAAATTAAATTCCATCATGTGGATTTTTCCGAGACGGATGATGTGGAGTTGCCCCAGATTAGAGGAGCCTAAATTCATGATTCATGTTTTTCAACAGACATGTGAGAAAGTACTCATAAATCGGAGATCAATATCAATATCCGAGGAAGTTTTGGTGTGGTAAATTGATTCTTTTGTTTTCCGTTGTTGGTGTCCAAAATATTTTATCGTGATACCAACGGAAGTGGGGTGGCGGGGTGCGTATGTAATGTTTTACATAGTGGGGATAGGTACCACATATGCAAGGGCAAAATTGATTTACAATACTCTATCTACTGTATGTCGCAATTAATATTCCTTAACGTTAAAATATCTGGTGGTGCACCAACGGCTGAGATAAATCTATCACCATATTCGTAGAAGAATCCAATTCCTCCATATAACTACTCAATATTGTCTACCTGGTGACAGAATTATTGCACCCACTGATGGTGTGTATATATAAAGTCGTCTCTCCTAAAGTATCTCTAGAATATTTCCGGAAAAAGAAGTCATTTCATACATAACTACCACATACGGAAGGTATGTAAATAGGTAGGTAGGTCTCTGACAACCACCGACCCTGTCTCTTGTCTCTAGAATCGGTCCTTTCTCTCACACAACAACGTTTACTATTACCATTAGCAATCCATCAACATCACGAGATAAATTACAATCACATACATACTAATAAAATCCAGGTTAAACTATAACTTCCGTTCTATCATGCAGTAGAACTACTTGCAAAGTGGGCCATCCATTTCCTTTACATAAACACCCCAACTCACCACTCCGCCAAACAATGCACCCCGCATTGCGGACATTGCGGGGTATAGTAGAACACCAGTACGTACTAGTACTAACAAGTAACGGGCAACAAAAGATGACACCTAAGACATAACATAACCCAAACCCAAGCTAACCGTTCCCCCCTCGAATTCATCTCCGTACCGCTTACCATACTTGTGATGCGAAACGGACCGAATAAGGGGTTTGCCGCTTACGGATAAATAATCCACATGGTTTTCTATGGAGATGCATCGTACCTACTGTAGCATACAATATGGTTATAGGATACACTTGCCATAACGAAGTCGTACCTTGCCTTCAGTACGTACAGAATCCGCATTCGCGAGATTAGCGCTGCAGCATTACTGCAAGGAGTAAAACTTCTAACGTGATCGTGATCTTCCATTTTTATAAAGTGGGATTCCCTTCCCCATACTTTCAGACCATTTTGATATTACTAGCGGCTTACTCCTATTCCTGTTTGGTTAGCATATGGTGGCTAATGATTGGGGAGAGTCTCGAATGGCAGCGAGGCAGACTGGATGTACACTTTTCTGTCTCTTACTGTACTAAAATAACAGTTCTGGTTAGTATTTAGTGAAAGTCAATCGTTGTTGAGGTTGCCAAGTTGATATGCAACGGCGGGTCCGTACACTATGCGGAGATTTAGGAAGCTTGTTGATTTCAAATGAAGTTTATAGTGGCAGAGCTAGTGACTGTAGAGTATCATACTAAGATCACTCAACGATTGCAGGCAATAAGCCGTGATGGGGCAATTTTGAATTGTGGAGATTTTCCCTCGCAAGCCTAACATTGAAATCATAAACAGCTAACATGGTATTTTTTTTATCGCAATGCTTGAACTTCCTGTGCCTAAAATCCCAGTTGAATTTACCTTCCACCCCATGCTGGTCATATAAATTGGTATCCTATGCTCCGCTTTCGACTCATCTTCCAGGTGCATTGGCGCCCATAAAAGGACCATTTCCAAATCCAGAAGCATCGGGTTGTTGGCCTTCGCCGCTAGTCGGTGATTCGAGATTTGTGGGATACAATTGATATGCGGGATCTACTGTGTTTCCACTTTGAATGAACGAGTCCCATGCATCCTGTAAAATGATTAGTCTATTGTGAAATGGAAACAAAGCAAGGAAATGGGAATTTACCCAATCAATATTTGCAGGCATGTCTGTCAATCCCGAAGGATTACCTGACATTCCGAACATTGAGAATGGTGACGCGGCTGGATTCATGTTGGCGAATGGATTTGTGTTATCCAATGGGAAATTTGGCGTCAGTCCACTTGATTCGCCCATAGTCAAATCCATGTTACCGTACCTTGATGGAGATTGGCCTAGAGCATTATTGAATATTGCGGCAGAGTTGGGAGATAGACCACCAGAAAGCATGCCTAAAGTCATAGCTGCTGAGTGTTCAGGCTGCAGGTCCTTGTCGTCGAATTGGGCGAAGGCTTCTGCTGTAGTAGCGGCATCCGAGACTGGTGCTTGCGCCTTGGATGATTTCAGCTTTTCAAGCATGATGTTCAAAGTCTTAGTAGCTTTGAATGCCTCCATTGAGTTTTGGGTGGTTTCACTCCAGATCTTTTGAGAAGTTTCCAACGCTTTAAACATCTCTGCACGTTGCTCTGGGGTCCAGAAGAGTGTTTCGCTTGCTTTACCAGATTGAGACTCCTCAATGATATCATAGTGGAGATCAAGACAGACTATCATGGCAGCCAACAAGTAATCATGTTTAGTAAGAGACGAAATTGCCCACTTCATGGTGCGCATTCGTCCTCCGGGTAGCGATTCGATATGGAGCTTTGCCTGAGTTCCAAGAATCGACATAGAGGAGTCAACGCACGTGCGGCGAGAATGGGCGTAACGAGGGTTCGACCTTGCTCGTAAAAGATACTTTCGATGTAGGACACACATGGTTTTTTGCCAGAGGACATCTACATTGAATCTTTGCATCAGGAGTGTTGCCGGATCATGCGTGCATTCTTCTATGGGCCCAAGAATCAGATGAGGAGCGAGATTATTCTTCAACTCTCGTAACCTGGCGTCTTTCTTCAGAACGTCATCATAACCAATACCCTTTCCGTGGACCGCTTGTATTTGTTCCAGTATGATGTTCAATTCCCATGAAATTTCTGCTTTAGCAATCATGTAGGACACTGGTGTCGGTTCGCTAGATGGCCGAGCGGGTGGTAAAACTTTCGAGCCAGGGCCAAACTCATCCTCGAATATATTGCGGGGGAGTTTCGTGTCGCAGTCGCTATCTCGGATCATGCTCGGAAGAGCTAATTGAAATGAGAACAATGTATCCATGCCACGAACGAATGCCCATATCCTGCGACGCATCTCACCCTGAAATGGAGATATGCCTGGGTAATTACTTGGGTCGCGATGGTAACCCATTCGCATTGCCATTCTTGTAGTCATACCTACGATGATCCATAGTCCCACCTCGGAATCCCAACGGCTCGCATACTCGCCATGAATATATAAAATCAGCGTTTCAATGGTGTATAGAGATGACTTTGTATAATCGCAATTGACGAGACACTGCACTGTGCGAATTCTATACTCAGTAGAAAGTTCGAGGGTGCGTCCTAAAGATAGATGTCAATATCGAACGGGTATTAAAGATAGCAAGGGTCGAGGTTTAGGGTTCTGTCTCTCACCTTTCCATTCTGGTGGCTCATCGCCAATTTTGGAATACGATTGCATGGCGATACATAGAATCGAGTATAACAATCCTAGCCATACTATTGATGTCTTCGAGGGGTCTCGCCAGTGGTTCTGGAGTTCTTTGTGGAATGTGGGGGAGTGAATAACGTGTGTGCCAGGATCGTACGTATTGAAGTATCTGCCAGATAGTTAGTTTGGCTTTCTTGCGACACATCTAAAGACCAACCTTGTAACAAGCTTATCAACCGCAGCCTTGGATGGTAATTCTGATCGTAGCTCAACGTCTGTTGCGGGGGAATGTGCACCGAATAGAAAGGCAGGCCCATCAGTTGCAAAACTCGGCTTCTGTGACTTGATCCTCTCGTAATTAGACTCCAGTTCTCGTTTGTGGTTATTGAAATAGCTTTTGACTTCCGCAATCTGCATGATGGATTAGTAATATGTTTCTTAAGCTGATAAATGATTTCAAATTTGATCAATGAGAATTGCTTCTTCACAAGCATCGTCTAGTGCCGGGTATCCGTGTTATCAGGGTGACCCGGTACATCGGGTCGGGCCATATCTAGCAACTTGCAAGTTGGTTGCTACCCTAATAACGCCATGACGGAAGCTATAGACTGGTTGGGACTAGGAAAGTGATAACGTACATCTGCCAAGACTAAATGCCAATGTGAATCTCCTATGTATGTCGTTTTGTTTGATTCGGAATCAACCTTCATAACACCTAATGAATTAGCAACACCTTCAACGTCACTATCTTCTTCGTCGTCTTCTTTGATCATATCGTCGTCTTCCTCCAATGGTCGAGGAAAGGAGGATCCCGCACTATCGCTCTGAGAACGGTTAATAGCAGCAGCAGCCGCGGCAGGGCCAGCAGACTGAGCACCGTTGGTCATCAACGACAAAACTAAGCCTTCTAAACGGTCAATACGATTTTGCATATCATCAGGGCTGGTTGCTCCTTGACTTTGATTCTTCTTCCTTGTGCCAGGCGCAGCATACGAACAAGAGGAAGCGTCACCTCTCCTCGTACAATTCTCGCATGGATGTGTCCTGTTACACTTCAATCTGCGATTGTATTGATTAGTATTTCTAGGTCTAGATGACCAAGGCTGAATGATAAGAGGCTTACTCACTTTCTATGACGACAAGGTCCGCATGACAAAGGAATCCTGTTTCTCTTTCGGACAACCCGATACTGGCCTTCTGGCGACTGGGCACCGGCGCTTGAGGACGTAGTGGAGGGAGGTGTTGGAGTCATGATGATAAATAATTACACGATTTTTGATGAAAAAAACAGGGAAGAGACGAACTCGAGTCACTGAGTTACTCAACAACACACAGAAGTGGGTCTTGTCCTAACAGAGAGTATCTTTTCAAATCTACCACCCTGAGAGTCGGTGTAAGACGGTGCTGGGGAAATGAAATGACCAATGGAAGCGATGCCAGTGAGAAGCAATATGCCTACGCCCAGAAGATCAACCCCCTAACACGCTAGATGGGGCAGGCCTTATCTGTCGGACTAACTCTAGAACCCCAGTGCGCAATGAACCCACTGGTGGAAATAGAGGGATAGATGCAGATGACAATCGGCGTTATGCCCACTCATCGATATTTGACTCCACTAGTTCTGACTCTATAAATGATGCCTCTTGCACCAGAATTGCCACTGATCCTTAAATAACACTTGCTGTGACTGTAGACGAGCCCTTTACTTCAGCTCAATTGTCAACAAGTAGACTGGCGCAATCAATTATGGCCTCTTGCAGGTATTTGGACCAAACAGACGCTTTTTCTTACACCAATTCTTTCGGCAGACCAAGCACTGACAAATATCACGAATTACCCTAATGCAACCCTCGAGGTTCGAACACCCACGTCTGAACGCCAAGCTGCAGCAAACACAATATCGACAGGACTCAGGACTCCTCTCGCAAGGGACCCACGCCTAGTATTACTGATGTTGTCACGAGTTGAGGGCGTCGGAAAGGTCGGTAGAGAAGATGCGAAGCTTCGAGAATAACCTCAGCCTCGATCTACGTATGGAACAATTATGAATCGCAATAAAGTTCCACTTTCAAGACGGGATAGTCTGGATGAAGATCTTCCACGGCCACTCCGGGGAATTGAACGACGAAGTTATTGGTCGGAACTCGAATATATTGGGAGTGGGTTATGAAATCAATATGCGCCCCTAGGAATCTGCAAGGAGAGTAAAATCAGTCAATGCTCTTATTCTGACAATTGCGGGAATTTCTTACCTGCAATCTCACCAAGATGAGGGGCGAATTTGTAAATCTGCTTCTAGGCTCCTGCACGCTGTCGCATTCAATACTCCCTGTTTATAAACCTTTTGAAAAGTGATTTGGAATCAAATATCAAGTTTTCTCGATTTCCAATCTTTCAAAAAGTCTCACCAACAATATGTTTCAATTTTATCTTCCGATTCAGAAGATTCAAAGATCTTTTGAAGTAGTAAAAGTTACTACAGTACGCGTTTTGTCTCGTCGACGTTGATGTTGAAGCTCAATCCAAGGTTGGGATTGTTTAAATTGTAGCCTTATCACACTAAATAAGGCTGTAAACCTAAATTTCTTTGAGTAGATGTCAATCGTCAAAAATTCCATCATTTACCCCACCAAATCCACCTACAGTAGTTCTAATATTCCAATTTTTAAGATGATCTACCCTGTTGGTCTGGGTCAGAAGTCAGTTAATTGGTATCAAATTAAATCTAAAGAACTATTTTGGGAACATACTGCTAACCAACCAAGCTAAATGCTAGTAAGGGATTTTTCGCATATAAACCCTCGGATTGGTACAAAACGTATTTGTATATGCCCAGATTATATCACCGACGGAATGAATCAATTGCGTACTGTAAGGTTACTGTGGGTTGTGGTGTGAGGTCCAGTGCACTGTGCAAATGATCCAAGTAATTCCAACTTCCGTTTCTGCCGCTCTACCCTCTTTCTTTTTCTCGAGTTCGATCGACCTTCACCCGTTCGTACCGGTCAACTATTGAATTCTACGGCCGTACTCTTTGCCTGAATTCTTCAACGATTATGTGATAATGGTGGCTATCGGTCTCGCCGCTTCTCGTCTATTCGGTCGTCTCGTCTCACTTGGTGGACATGAAAGATTTCAAATAATTCTTCGAAAAGGAGAGCATTCCCCAAGACAGGAATGATTTTTTTCATAAATAATACTTTGAAGGCTTCTAAGCTCTTGCGCGTCACTTTATACCGGTAAAGGCTTATCGTTGGTGTTGCTGACTATTCACTTTATAAGAAACAAATACTATCGATGATGCGACATTAATGCAAGGAAGGAAACATCCAACAGCCACTTTATCCTCGGTGTATGAGTCACATATAGTCCTAGCTATAAAGATCATCAGATTTAATGCGATGTGCTATGACTAGTCCCAACGACGACATTCTACAGGATCTATCACATCTTGATATAATATCCGATAACTCCGTCAACAACGTTGAGTCTACAAGTATTTCAATATATCCTCCCCCCACGATTAAAATTCGAACATAGAGAGTCATCATGAAGTTCTTGGTGTCGGATTTACAAGTCGGCGTGCCATCAAGGATACACGAATTATCATACCAGAGGAGCCAAAAAGGAAACACTCCTGATTCTGCATTTTCAATGTAGACAGTCAGTACTTTCAGATTCTCCAAATTCAATTCAAACGATTAGTACTCGCTAGGAATACCTGTATAACCGCTACGAGTATTTCACTTTCGTGGATTCGACGAAAGTTGGGATGAAAGGTAAGGTCACACATATGCGCAGTGAATCTAACATAATGATGACGATGATGCCATGTTCATATGAGCCCCTGGTAAACTCATCATCGGTTATATATGCCTTCTTGGTCCAAATGAGCAGATTGGCTACAGGTACGTACCAGTACTTATTAGAAGCTCGCCCAATTTTTCTAGGTTACAACGCACCTGTAGAAATCGCTATCATATAGGCAGCAAAATTTCGATTCGCGACAACTACATTTAGGGATGCTCTCAATCCCTCTTTACGTTCATATTTGAACCGAGGCCAATTGACAACAAAACTAGATTAAAATTATTGGTATACTTCGTGAACGGCAGAACTGGCCAGCCTTTTACCTGTCAATGCGAAAGCTACCTTGGTCTTCCTTATGACCTTTATATTAATTCAGATTTGGTCAGTGCAAATTTTGGAGCTGTGGTACAGTACACATTAACTTCGATGTCCTTGAAAACGCTGAAGCTGTTATTTCTCATGCGTTAGTATAGGATATGGAGTACACGATCAGATGAATACCTGACGATTGTCAACTTTTTATTACAATGCATCGAGACAAGCATTTCTAATCCATTTTCCAATCTTGTTATCGCCAGGAGACAAGTCTCTTCTTCGGCTACGTCAAGCCAGTTGCATGAACGAGTGAAAATTTACTGCAGGTTGGTGCAGAACCTCCAGAAAACAACCACGAAGGAGTACCATTAATATAGTCTGTATATCTAATGGAGAAAACTTGCGAAGTCTATGACAACAAGTTGGCTTTTTGCGTTCCCGAAGTTAGGTTTATTATAACTCTAGACTTCTTCAAATCCAGCGCAAAGTCCGTTTCTCGACTTTTTCGAAATTTCATATCCACCAGGAAGGTATGAAAAGTTCATTCAATCAATTCCCGAAGACAGAGATGAGGCTTTCGCCCATTCAGACAAATTCGATCCCGTCTCCGACTTTTGAGCACTTGTGGTCCAAGCCGGAGCAGTCACCACCAACAATTTTCTCGACTTTCTTACATGTTTCAAAAACAAAAGTATTATTTTCATTTAGCAGAAAATCGTTTATTACATCATCCATTTCAAAGAGGTCTTTCCTGATCAGCGAATCAACCGGGGCCTCGAATACTTTTGAGTCTCTCTCTTGTTGCATCTCAAGCATAAATTTTGGACAGAACAGAACGCGAATGAGTAAGACATGCTTGCCAAATGGTTTGAGGGGAGTCTTCTTACCGTCGGGGCTGCTTCTTTGCCTTACCAGAAGTGTGGCATTGGATTAATTTGGGAGGTTTCTCCCTTGATAAAAACTTGGTTGGTTCCAGTAGCCGGAGGACAGGTTTCCATATGATGTTACAAAATTGGGGTATCTGGAGTCACCAATGCGACCTTCGATAGTAATGCCCATTTTTCACTCGCCCCCAATGGACAGAATTGGTAAGGATTTTATTGGACGATATCTCCAGTGTGAATTAGCGGAACAAGTACATAGGCATGCCGGTTGACTACGGGTACGTAACCAGACTTCAGGGAGCGAAAGCACCAAAGTCTGCAAAGTCGAAGTAGCAGATACTGTAACTTGTCGTTTTCTATCTCGTAAGATCAAAAGATAGACTTATTTCATGATCTTAGTATCCATAATACTGTATTGTGCGTGCAACGGTCTACTGGTATATCGTTTTTCCCAATGTAGGCGATCAGCGGGGAGCAAGTGGTCATCGTTTTTCGGTTTAATACTACTTTGTGTGTTTATCCTGTTTTACGGACGACAACTTTTACGGAAGGTAAACATTACGGACGGCAATCTTTAAGATATGCAACAAAACAAATTACAACAACTAATTGCCATCTATAAATTCAAATTCCGGCCTTCAATTTTTAAGACGTGCAACAAAAAATGTCTATCAAGTGAACATTCTAGTATTCACCTTGTCTACTGCTGCAGAGAAACATGAGGTCTACTTTGGGATGGGTATGAAGATGGTGAATATTATATATATGTGCGGAAGGACCCGCCAGGCTGCCAGACAACAAAGGAGCAGAAAGGCAACGAGACCATAAGATATCTTTGTCTTGGAAACAATTTCACAGTCTCTGTCTCTCAGGCTCTGTCCAGGAAGCGGAGTACAGATGGATAGGATGACAGCGAGACTAAAGCTACAGGATTAATGATCAATGATCAATTGAATTATGCAAGAAGAAAGAAAGTTAAAGATGTTACTGTGAGGATAAGATGCAGTTTGACAAAGGAAGATTAGGTAGTAATTGCGCGTTGAAAATTGTGAATAAGAAGAGTTCTATACTAGTATCTTATGATGAGAACAACTTAAGGCAGAACAAATCTCGGAAAACTCATTACCTATCATCCGCAATTCGTTAAGGGGTAGAATAAGACAAGGAAACAAACAGGAGGTGAAGTGAAATGAAGCAAACTAGAACTAACCGCCAACGCGATCCTTGCGCCAGCAAAGTAGCCAGCGAGTCGCATACCGTACAAACTTACAATTATATGTATTGTTACACGAATAGTCGCGCAGCATGCCTCGCAGGAATCGATAATGGGATCGACGTGTGCAGTAAGTAATATTTAGTAGGAAGATCGCCGTGGTAGAATGGGGTGAGTGAGAAGATCCTGGTGATTTTCCTATATATAGGAATCGCATCATTGGCGCGCAGATTATTTAGGTATATACTGTACTGTAGAGTATCAGCTTACTAGAACTAACAAGCTGGCTTACCAACTTAGGATCTCTAAATACATGGATATATATCGTAAGATGTATAGTAATGTTAATTGGGTACCAATACGATGGTAAGTTGCTCACACGAGGTGACCAGGTTAAGGTTATGAAATGAGAAGAGAAGAACGAAGCTGTGTTAAGTCTGTTAAGTCTCCTAGGCAGAAAACGTTTCGAATACATTGCATTGTACTGTAATGTACTGTAATGACGAGATTGCCGCGACAAAAAACCTAATAAACCAAACAATTACTTGGAAAAGAGAAAAGATGGAGTTGTTTGTTTAGAAGAGTGGGCGGCGCTAAACCCCGCTGCTTGTTCCAATGACATTGGGGCGCATCAGTACTTTAATGAAAATCGGGGTACAATATATATCGTGGAATGAAGCTGCATAGAAATGGATAGAATATATTGCTTCATGGAAATAATATATAATTGTTCTTCTCCTATAATAATAAAGTGTGATGGAATTAATGGTGCATTGCTGGATTAGGAAAAATTTACGATGGATATCTCAATCCACATTAAACCCATGCTGATGGGGTAGAGTAGATCGTGTAGGATTATTGAATCTTGGTAGCAATGAATGCTATCACTACTCTACATCATTCCATACCTGGATAAACCTCGAATTCGATCTAAAATTGATTGATCAAATAGACTACATGTACTGTACCAGTTACTTGAACCTGATAGCAGGACTTCCATTTTCAAATTTTCCTTCAACTTTTACTTTTTCAAATCCAACACCTTTCTTTAGATGTTGGTTATGAGTCGGAATCTTACGGAAGAATCAAAGATCTCGATTCAAGATAATTGATTAGTAGTTGGTACCGAACTATCGGCCATGAGGGAGGCCAGCGCTTATTATAATATGCACGGCTAAGTATACAAACCGTGCGTGTACTATTTGTGTAATATAATTAAATGTTGGTATCTTGGCAAGGACATTCCATGGAACTTGAAGATCAATTCTAGGTAAAGAAAATAATAATAATCGAATTGAGATAAATTATTCAACAATTTGACACAAAAGGATCTACTGTCGATATGAACATCAATCTTTTGACACATTTCTCATAAAGTGAAGATGGTCCCCGATTATGATGTTCTGCTAGACGAGGAGACTATGCTCATTACTCATACTCATACTCTGACTCTTAGAAAGGTTGCGGTCTCGAAAGGGGCTACTTGGGATGAAAAATTTCTCTAACTTTCCAACATTTCCCTTATATTACCGGTATTGAGCCTGACCATTTGTAACTATTCCTTGGTGATAATCGATTTAGGCGCGAACATTTGGCGATCTTACTATTTCAGACACGCTGGTAGGCTGCGGAGAATATATTCTGCTGAACCGGGCTTGAATTGTGCCTTGTTCCAAAGGGAATCCCTGTTATTCGCCGCGGCCGCTTTCAAATCATGTTGGAATCATCAACCACTTGCTCATGAATATATAAACCACGAAAGGTACCAGAATAAAATCATTATAGAAACTATTAGTTACCATTTTAAGAAACAAAAACATTTGAAAACTTGCCAAATCATTTCCCTATTATATTGCGTTGCCATTCAAAATTGATAATCTCGAAGAACAAATCACATTGTCGCAAAGCGTAGCAACAACCAAAATGTCGGTGCACCGATGCAGCATTTCCTGGTTTTACTATGAAGGAGAGTACGCACTCTTTCTATTGCCCAGTGTAGATCGTTTTGGTACAAGACGAACAACACTCGTCGGCGCCTTGATATATTTTGACTCGGTTGGAAAGTTGCAAAGGCAAATCGATTGGACATACGACGCCACCAAACACACGCCACTGCATTCATTTATGTCAACTGTGGCCAGCATTGATTCGTGGCTAAGCTTTTATATTGGTTTGGAAGATGATGCGAAGAAAATGGAAGCAAGGTGGATGTGCGAACCATTAACTAGGCCGAGAGTTGTAAGTACCAAGCCCAAGAAAGGACCTGCAGACATGATCCACAGACAGATGTGTGCTAACTACAAATCTTCCAGGGCACGGATGCATTGAGTATATTTTTGAAAGAGGAAATATTGACTGGGAGGCTGCCCGTGAACGATCTGAATGCAGAAGATCTGCCTATAGGATTGGGACTGAAGCAATTGGTAGACTCGATGCGACCGCCAATTACTTCGCGGTGCTAGAGCAAGGAAAGAAAAGGGAAAAAAAGCAGAAAAAGAAAGAACTTGTAAATAAACTCTTGATGTACGATAGTATCAATAGATAATGTTGCAAGTTAGACTTCAGAACTTCCCAATATGAACAGTGATTTATACATTTTTGCTTTCTCGAAAAATTCTTCTCCGCGGTCTGAAAATCCTTCGCAATCTAGAACTCTCGAAACACTATTTCGCAACTAGTTGCCTTTGATGACAATGACAATGACGATGATGAAAATAATGCATACTAATTGAATTATGATAAATACAGCAGCAATGAAATAGCTGAATATTTGTAAGTGAGTAATATTTGTTCTTTTGGCTGGTTGCATTTAGGAACTACATGGTAAGCTTGGAAGTCCTAGTAGTGTTTCTTACGCTATATTCTCGGCTATTTGCCCTAACATTCGAGAAAGGACGTTCGTTTGTTCGTTCATTCCTTACTCAGTAAATCAAATTTATAGAACTAACTATCTATCTCCGTCGGACTCAATGGACCAAATTCATATAACTTATTGTTTATCTTCCACTTGACCAACCAAATATTCTGATCCCTCTTCAAAGAATTCAATATCCATATATACGCCCTTACTTGAGATACTTCAAATATCATCCACCCCTCCTTTCCCACCACCAACAATCACCAAACTCCGCGGTAGTAACAAGTAAAAGGCCAGTTTGCGCCGGCGGGGGATCAAGATACATTTATAAATTGCACATCGCCAGATTCAAAAGAACTACATCTCATATCATAAAGCCGATTTTTCCATAGCACCAATAATACCCGGTAGCACCATCAGTAAAAACAAAAGTCACATATAAGTACGGAGTAGTATTATCAATTGTATAAGTAGACGTGCTAGTGTACAACCATTTCAATTTTCATCATTTCTGATATTACGCCCTAGCCCGGTGTGTGCCTATGCTTTCCTTTCCCTTCCTTTCCTTTAATCGCTTATTCACAAACACACAAAGGTGCCGCCTCCATCTTTGTACACCGAAAACCTCCAACAAAAAAGGGTGCGCTTCTTACTCAATCCAAATGCATTTCCAGCCAGGTGATTTTGTATACCTTGTGAAACATGACCAGTGATCGGCAGGGAAGAAAACAAAACAAAAAAGCAAAAACACAATACTACATGCTCTCATTATGAGACGCCGAGTAGTTAAAATCATGAAACATGATCGTAGAAGTAATGAACCAAAAACAAAAATTCAAATGTATCATTTGAGAACAGAAACGAAAAAACCGCCGATACATCCTGGCTAACCGTAACCTAACGCCGAGTTCATCCACCAACAGGCGGTCGGAACTCACCATGAATCATTATCACCAACCGAGACCCATCAAAGCAAACATTCTCTACGCCGATAACAATATCATGCGCTTTAAAGAATGAATCTTTCTCTATGTGTACCCAAAATATAACTCCCCAGCATCCCAAAATAACTTGATTATATTACTTCGCACTAGTAACTTTTCGGAGGTGCATCAGCATATTTTCGATTAGTGCTTCCGAGTCAACAGGTACGTCCGGCAGATCCCGAGGTTGTGGTACAGGAACATGTGTGCTAGACTGTGCCGGAGGCGCCGGTTGATTCTGGAAATACTGCTGATGGTGGTACAAAGGTTTCGAATCTTGCTGCATGGAAGAGTTGGCATGAAACTGAGTTTGATTCATTTGTTGTTGACCGAGTTCTCGCGGAGTGAGAGGGGAATATGGAGGAGTCGTTCGTGAAGTGTTTGGCAAGTGTTGAGATTGCGGTAGCTGCTGATGGAGTTGTTGCTGTTGCTGTTGCTGAAATTGTGGTTGTGGTTGCTGCTGCTGCTGCTGCTGATGATGATGATGATGATGGGGAGCTACCACCTGGGGTGTTTGAGGCGTATGTGGTTGCTGTTGGCCATGTGGACTCGGGGTATACGAAGAGTAAGTGGGGCTTTGATACTGTGCAGAGGGTTGACTTTGGTGTGGTTTTTGTTGCGCAGAGTATTGGTTATGAAACATCGAATTATACTCCTGTCGAATGGCTGGGTGAAGAGACGGGGTTTCAGCTTTCTCCCATGGTCGAGCCTCAATGGGCTTCGTGATTTGCCGAGGGGGAGGAATTTGCCTATTAGCAACAAAGGTATTGTAGGTGGGCGATGCAGAGGATGGAGACGGAGCATAGCTTTGTGGACCATAAGAAGTAGAACCACGAGGTGCGGGGGGGTTATAAGAAGATAGTGAGGGGTTAGGAGCCCGCGAGTTAGGATATGATGGACGCTGACTACCAATGCCAGTATAAGCAGAGGTCGGCCTGGAGTTCCCTGATTTGTTTGCAAATATGTCTGCTTTCCAAACTTCTGTCCAGTTCCCTTCGTAACCATTCATGAAACCAGGTCCAGGATTTCGATAAGGACTCTTGTACTCCAGTGGGGAACGGTTGTGTTCGATTTGCAAATACACGTATTTCGCAAATGGATTGACCCGGGAAATACTTGATGATTTACCACCAGAGAAAGGATTGTTTGCTTTTGGTAAAGGTGGCGGTGCTTGTGGTCTGTAGTTTGTGTTTGGTGGAGCAAGAGGACTAGCCTTTTGTTGAACCGGTCGTGGCGGAGGCACGTACGTCTGAGGAACTGGAGGAGTAAACGTTTTGTGCGTGATTGGAGTTTGGAAAGTTGACAATTGAGGACCTGGTGACGGGGTCATTTGCGAATAGGAGATTGGTTGTTGTGTCACTGGTGTAGCTGGTGTACTCTTCTCGCTAGTGTTAAATCTTGGATCGGTGCCGAAGTTCAAGGCTGGCCCAGGGGAGGATCCTGGTGGTCTGCAGAGTCCCCTGTTCAAGAAAGTCTGCTGAGACATATAAGCTTGTGGATCAACGCGAATTTTAGCCTCATCCATCTTGCTGCGAGGCTTGTATACATATGGTTTCTCTGGGCGTGCAATAGGCGGAGTCGGAGCCGGAGCCGGAGCCGGAGCAGGAACTTTGGAAGGCGGGAGGATAGGAGGATGTCTGGGAGCGGATGTAACATTTGCAGTAGTGACAACTTTCGAGGCACCCGACATCTTTTGATTGGGCGTCGAAGGGTATGATGCCGCGTAGGATAGGCGCGATGCGGGCGCAATTGCTTTCGGAATAGTGTCGAGGAAATGACCCTTGGGATTGTGTCGTTGAAATTTGAGATCTTCAGTAAATTGCGCTTTCGCTTCTGTAGACTTCTTGCCCAAATAATACCAGATCTGGTTCTCCTTACTCAAATCCACCTTAACTTGCGCAGGATTACGCGCAATCTTTTCGATATTGAATTCAGACCAAGTAAACCCTTTAACAAACGGATCTTCGGCTCGTGGGTTGTCATCAGCTTGGCGTTTGGACGTGTTAAGTGATGCTTTTTCGGTGCGAGATGTTGGCATAGGTATAGCATTTGGAGAAGGTTTGGGAAGGGTAAACCATGAGGCATCTGGAATAAGAACCCATTTGTACTCGACTTCGATGCGATCCCTAGCAGATTTGTTAGCAAAACAAAGGAAGTTATTATTGAAAGGGGCTCCACAAACCCGCGAGGTAGGATGTTAACAAGCAACGTCTCTTCGCTTTTGTTATTTTCCACAATGATACCAGCAAAAATATCGCCCTTGTAGAACTGCATTTGGCATACATCGCCAAGTTTAAGATCCGCAGCGCCCTTTCGAATACGGAGATCATCCTCAAGAGCTTCGCCGTCAACCTTCTTGTCACGTTTGTGACGATGGAAACGACAACTGAACTCAATGGCCCATTCCTTGTACTCGGTACCATCCTCTCCAAATACAGGGATTTCGCCCTGCTCCACGAAGACACCAGCAGCAGCAGCACAGGTTGCATGATAAGCTCTGGTACATTTCTTTTTCGAGCATTGAAAGCAGGCACCCTTTTTGGATCGGCAATAGTTGCATTTAAGGTCAAGGCGGGCTTTCGAGATCTCTTTGATGCCTGTAACAAGTTCCACCGTGCCAGGTTCAATAATGGTTTCCGGAATGTACTGTGCACATATGCGATGCGCTTTTTGACCATCTTCTGTTGGGACCAGTTCTTCCGATGGAATATCATTCGGACAAAGACAACATGGCTCCTTTGCCGGCGCCTTGATGCGCATGCGAATTCTCTTGACGTTAGGTTGATCAGCCTTGCTATCGATGGCACGCTTACGCTTACGACGTGGTTTAATCTGCACCTTAGTGTCGCCACTACTTTCAGGGGGGGTAAGTAGGTCTGTTGGTCCATTTTCGTCCTCCTCCTCTTCCTCCTCTTCTTCTTCCTCGTCGTCGAAATCCGTTTCGTATTCAGTCTCTTCCCCATTCATCTTACGTTCGAGGTCACGAACATCAATCCAAACACTATCCTGAGCTTGGCTACAGTCGCACTTTTTGGCTACTTTTCCCATCTCAAGCCACGACGGCAAAGCAAAGTTGACGGCTTCCGCACAGTTATAACCAAGATTATACCCGGAATGATACCCATAAGGAAATGTGATCACAAATTCGCCGGGCCGATGAACAATTTTGTTGACTTTAATGTTAAAGTTTTGCAGCAGATGTTGTGGGGATATCAAGAAAGTTTTGTGGCGAAGGAATTGATCACAGGACTTTGCATCTGCCGGCCAAATGCTTTTCATTGCAGCTTCGAACCGTCGTGCGTCGCCTTGGGAAATGCTGTACCATTGCTTTGGAGCGCCAAAGTGGAGGTAGTTTATACTGTAGAGATCGACATCCTCTAAATGCCAAGCGAACGTGGCCTTCCACATACCTAGATATAGGTATGCGGTGTTGACACCCGGAATGTTCCCACCCAAATGATCAAGGATGTTAGGGAGTTTTCCAAGATTCCAATGCTTGGTTTTGTCGGTGAAAAGAGAGCCAGGCATGTCTGCTCCGTACAAAGGTGGAGCATATGTGAGCGTTCGCCAATAATGCCTTTCCAATTCTTCGCATCTTTCTGCAGAATAATCCTCGCCCTCGAGTTCATATTTGAAATCCTTGAATGCGGATTCATCAACCATTGCAGCCGCTTCACGACGATTATTTTTGCGGCGCGATGAGACTGAGATCGCTTTGGGTTGTCTTCCACCCCTTGGCCTTTCTGACATCTCCAATTCATCAATCTCTTCCTTGATTGCTGGCTGAGAATCATCTTCGCCCTTTGGGGACACTGGAGTCGGCAGACGTTCAGGAGTACCATTTTCTGTCTCAGCTATTTCAGTCTTGCCTTTCGGTGGACGTCCAGCACGGCGTCTCCTCGTTCCAGGTACAGCAGGAGTTGACTCTCTCTTTGGCTTTGTCGTTTTAGGTTTCTCCGTATTTGCTCTTCTCTCTCCTCGTTTGGCTGGTGGTTGATGTTCACTTTGATCGCACAATCCGCGCCATTGTGGAAGATTGTAAGAGCGTTGGTGCAATATATTCGCCTGTCGATAAGTTCCACCATTGCCCATAATGTCCTGCTTAATCGGCTCTTTTACTCTGATCGTCTTAATAGCTTCGTCTAGTGGTGGGAGATCGGCCTTCCACTCGGGCGGAGGAATAATTTTAATAATACCACTTCGCATACCATACTTGTTGACTTTATCCATCTAAAAGTTGTTATCAAATTAGTTTAAAGCTGCGGAAATTCATTGAAGAATTCTTGACTCACGTAGAGACTGAAGTTCTTGAATTGAGCCTGGGTCGGTTTAAACACAGGAACTCGACCATCATCTGCATAGTGGTCTGGCTCAATTACATCGTCGTCTGCAAGTTCTGCATCGGACAATTCTGAGTCGCTCGCCCCATCGGTCCTCGCAGGATTGTTACTCTCTGGTGGCGAAGCCAGACCATGAACGGTCGCAACATTGTCCACATCCCCAGGTACAAGTACCTGATCCATATCGGTCGTCGACATTACTTAATTGTTACATACGATCAACCATCCGATCCTATAGATTATTGTAAATTTTTGTCGTGAAATAGTCTCTTTTGACTAACTTGAGGTTCGCTGAAGTGGAGGGGGGAATGAAGATTCGTGCGCGTTCCTTGTTGTAAAAGGATTGTAATCGTAATCGACGTATGGAAAAGGGAATATTGATATTTTTCTGTAGATAATTTCTTTAATATTTGAAGGAATCTTCTTATGATGGTCGAAATTTAACATAAATAATTGTAGTTCTGGTGCGACGACGAGATTCCTGGTGGTTGAAGAGATACCATTTCCCTCGAACGATTTCCTATTTGCCGACCCACGCTAAAGAATGCCACTAATATCAATATGGACTTCATTAATCCTAATACTCCACAAATTCCTTAATCTGATAATAAAAAAGACAAGAACATGGTGCCACAATTTTCTGCCTCCATAAATATTTTCTTGTTTAATCCATCTATAGATACATTTCTCGTATAAATTATTCTTCTTTATATCAAAATAATATGTACATCATAGATAAATAAAATATATAAAATATTATTTATATTATTTATATTATTACTCTACAATATCATCGAATATTCATATAAAAAAGACAATACTCGATTTTGAAGTTCAAAACCTTGGACAAAATGCACAAACAATATTTAGAAACAATAACATGTGTTCTGTTGAATCTCGTGCAATTCACGTGAGATGAGTACGAGTACGGGTAAGGTAAGTATAAAATAAATTATGATGGAATTAATTTGATATAGTATATGAATATTTTTACCCTGTTTGAAGATATATTTTTCTTTCTTTTTCTCATTTCATCTTCTTAATTGTTCTGTGCACATGTTTAGATCTTATCTTGGCTGCGTTGGGGTAATGTCATGCATTTGGTGTTGATCTCTGATTTGTCTTCTATTTAATCATTTGTTGAAAGTCGGGGCTTTCATGCAGTGCACGTTCGGATGCAAGAAAGATTTCCTTCGGTGCTGGTGCCTCATCTTATGGAAGTCATGCCAGATTCTATATAAGGCTGAGAAGATCGGTAGGGGGGTGTCGTGCGCTTCTTCTTATTCCTGACTCTTAGCGGCGGGGGATATAACCTTACCCCTGAAGTCAACGGACGTATCGTATACATCTCAAGTTTGGTAAATTGATGGAAATCATTTGCTTCTCTACCATCTGAAGATAGAGACGAGTGTTCACAATCTCCTACGATTTCTTTTTGCATCGGTGTCAACCTTGAAATTGATTCCTTCATCATAGTTGGTGCAGTAATTCAATCATTCTCAATGTTGGATTTCATTTCGTGAAATCAATCATCTCAAAGTCTGAAGTTTCTTCAATAAACCAATCATTCTCAAGGTCTGAAGTCGTTTCAACAAATCCATTCTTTTTTAACATCGACCTTCAGATGTAAGGAATCTATTGTTCAAACCTCGCTCAATAATTTATGAATACCAATTCTAATCATCGAATGAAAATCGAAAATTGAGATACTCTCATTCGTGGGTTACATAACATTTTACTACCTGTACAGGTATTCCTTACTCCAAGATACCTTGGTGACTTGAAAATCACAAAGACCAAAATAACTACCCCTGTACTAGCGCATGCAAATCCCTATGTCACCACACATCCAACAAACAGCATCGACTTTACTCAAAATAAGCTTCTTTTGCCCCGTGTACGTGTACGGGGAATACGGGTAAAGTTTATCCAGGGTGGAGATGAAGTTGATGAATGGTAGGTGTTACCGCCTCGG
>JWJB01010054.1:0-27046 GCA_000812895.1 Rutstroemia sydowiana | reverse complement strand
ATGAGGATGATGATGATGATGATCTGTGGGAATTGTGAGAAAGTTATATCTTACGAGAAAAATGTAAATCTCCAACAGAGAACTTTGCTCCCTTTACATGCACTGGTAAAAAGACCTATCACCATTCAAGCCCATTAGCCTTCTTTCTGCAAACTCAATGCCACAATTCATATCAGATAATATACACGTACCTTGCTTCCACGACTAAGATTCTTGATATCACAGTTCCCACCGTGTTCGGGACGA
The DNA here is from genome assembly GCA_000812895.1 of Rutstroemia sydowiana. Classification (NCBI taxonomy): domain Eukaryota; kingdom Fungi; phylum Ascomycota; class Leotiomycetes; order Helotiales; family Rutstroemiaceae; genus Rutstroemia; species Rutstroemia sydowiana. The sequence continues at coordinate 26,800 of JWJB01010054.1, read as the reverse complement.
CCTTGCATTTGTTAGCAAATTTGTATAGTTCCCTGTTCCTGAAGATGTTAGATGTGAAAGGGAAGATTCGTATCATACCTGGAATAGTTCTAGCACCTTCGCGACCGACTTTGGCCTTGATATCTTCGGATGCGAAACCAGCATGTACGTTTTGCGCGTTAGGTGGCTGGGCTACAATGCGCTCGAGCTTGTTGGCGGCGATAAGTTCACCTTCGCGGGTGTTCCAGGTGGATAGGACCTATGTAATGTTGGATTTTGCTATAGAATTGGGATTTTGGGAGATGTAGAATAAAGTTGGGGGAAACTGTAAGTGATGTAATTTTTGTCAAACTGCAATACCACTTGGTGAAATTAATTACAGAGACTCAATAATTGAACGGCAATATTGACGATGCCGTCTGGTTCTATCGTAGTAATGGGAAGATGGCCACCTTGAAGGATAGCAGGAGATGTAAAACTCAGAGAAAGCCAAAACATACCTCAGCAGAAGGTGCACAACCCAATATACCTAAAAGAAAGAAAGCGTTAAACTCTGTATCCCACCCCTCAAATCACTTCATTCACACACTGACAGCCGAAAACAAAACAGATCAAGGAAATAGAAATAACAAACCGGGGTGTATCAGTCCAGGAAACTTCACGTGAGGAATATGTCTCGATGTACAATAAATACCCTCAAAATCCCAGATCGCTTTTGCACTATACGGAGTTAGATCAAATTATGCGCTAGAGAGATATTTGATGGTTCTATACTTACGCCGAAGGGTACAATTCATCTAAAAATCCCCCACCATTTTCCTTCGCAAAGACACCTGTACTACAAATATATCAGTCAAAATCCGCAGGCTGCCATCAGAAACTCAAGAGAAAAAAACTTACAATCCCCAAGGATGTTCCTGATGTGGCTGAACATCCATAATCTCAACCAACAGCACATCACCCGGCTCCGCGGTTTCAATCTCGAATGGTCCAGAAAGATAATGAATACGTGTAAGATCTACATTCTTCACATCGTCTGCACTATCGTTGTTTCCTAGCCATGTGATGAATAGTAAGTAAATGTATCACATCAAACCATTATATTGATTGTCCATGAACGATCATGTATGTTATTACAACATATCAGATACGAATGACTGAATAAAGTATGATATGATATGCATACCGATTTGTCCACCCGTCCAATCTACCTATTCCCGAGATCAGTAGATGTTATTAACGCTTTATATGTTATCATGAGCTGCGCAAGGAAGGAGGGAGCAAAACAATAGGAAACATATACATACACATTCAATCTTGACCGTTTCTCCATTCTTAATGGTGTCCGCGAAGGGGATATCCGGATGCCACCGATTGTGTAGCTTAGGTTGGTTTTCAGCCGGCTCATCAAGTGAGACTTTACAGATATTACGGATTTCCGAGCGACCCATGGTTTTGAGCTTATTGTCGATTTGGCTTGGCTTTATAGTATAGGTTTACTTTGGACAAATGAAGGATTCTTTGAGAGGGGCGATGACAGTGATATTCCCTTTGTTACCTCGGAAGAATAGAAGAAGAAATAAAGAACAACAAACTGGAAGGAAGAAGATTTATTCGACTTATCTCTCAATACCCGATATCAAGACGTAAGGAATAATGATAAGAACCTGTAAGTAGAAAGCTCTTATCGCGAATTACCCCTCAATAATTATTAAGTACTGAATGTCACCCAGTAGTATACTCGCACCAAATTAGGTAGCTGCATATTCCAATCTTGTAGACGGGCGAACCATCGTTAGAGCAGTAAAGGGTGCGGGGTAGGGGATCATGGCTTATTTATTTGACTTTTCCATGTCTAATCAACTGGTTTATAATTAGTTTGACAAATGAGGAAAATGAACCCCACTACCCGCCGATATCAGATGTATTGTTCCTCCGAAATATCCAAAGTTTCCCAGGGATATTGGGTTACAGCTTGAAGGCATCGAGGCGCATACTTTTTATGAAATGTTAAATGGTCAGACCTCGTTGAGTGCCATAGAATCTACTTTAGCCCATTTTCATACTCAATCACTATAAGCCAAAAGAGAACCAGTCAACATCATACGACTCTCGTGCGTTGAAATTTATGATAAATAGATATATCATCGCTTTTGTTTGTGCCTATGTATCAATGTCTATACTACTACCTTGATTTGAGTTCAGTATATGGTGGAGGTGGTTCGGTTGCCGACGAGCTCCCCTTTTCATTCAGAGCAGGTATGCTTGAATTTCGCTTAGAAGTATTCAAGGAATCCAGATTTTCAAGATTGAGATTGAGGAATTCATGCTTATTCTCCCACTTCTGCTGGCTAATAGCAAACTTTGTTGCGTGGTCCGGTGTTGGGGGCGGATCTGTAATTTTCGTAATCAAATAGGCTGTTGATGCCTAGCAGTCGACGAGTCAGAATTAACATCAAAAACAACACGAGTATGGAAAGGGATGTATGAGCACGTACCTCTGCAATTCCATAAATAAGGACACCGAGAAGAGGAATTCTAAGAAATATGTAGAACCCGATACCGAATCCAAATAGAAGTCCTTCACGGTCATGAAACCAGTTTTTCTTTTGCTCCTTCGTGAACTTTACACGTGAGAAGTATGGCTCGAGCTACAGAAGTAAGTAAATAGACATCATTCAACGGACAGGGTGGACATACTAGTTCTCTCATTAAACTTCTCGATGAGAAGTAACTCTGTAGGAATATTATGAGATATTTACGAGGCAGAAAGATACCCGTGCCAAACACAATGGCCGCAGGACCAAGCCCTACTGCGCTGTAGAAAGTTAGCGCTGAAAGGCGCGCAATTGACAATGTCCTTACTTATTAAATGTATAAAAACTGGCCGCTGGAAGCACAAATCGTCCAACTATTGGAACGTAAGAAAGCGCGAAGACAGCCAGCGAAAGCCCAGCCTTTTTGGCGAACCTCATCAGAAACATTGTTATATTTTCCGCTGTGCTTGTAGTATGTGTGCTTCCATCTCGCTTTGGGTATCGTCGTAGGTTGGGGTAGTATTCGTCTCGTAGCTTGGAGCGGTCTTCTCCTTCATGCTTTTCATAATAGGTCTTGTCGACAAATGCGAGGCTCATCATAAACCTAGGTCGTTAGTAAACGGTCTAGCAGTATAGTAACTGAGGATAATACTTACATGTTATCCAGGGTTGGAGTGACACGACTCAGTATGCTCATTAAAAAGAAAGGAACTTGGAGAACATGGTTTTGAAGGAGATCCAAACCCTCGACAAGCTTGTTGTCGAAGGTTGTAGATCCAAAATCGACAATGAATGAAAGAAACCATAGGAATATTCTGATTCCAAATATCTGCCAGCTCGTTAGAGGATGTAAAGGCGTACGTATAGGTAAAGAAAGAATCTATACCGGAATCTCTATCGCCAGCCGAATAATGACGCCAGCCAGCACAGCGAGCGCTGCTTGTTTATAATGTTCAGAAGTAAATAGTTGAGGGTTTCGTAGAGCCCTCAATGCTACAAGTATATTAGTTGAGCTTCTTGGGTGGTTGGTGTTGTGTAGACCTACCACCAACTACCGTCAATTGAGCCCCGCGAATTATGGCATTCAAGTCGAAATGTTCAATAGAAAACTTCTTCATAAAGTCCTCATCGATTGGTATAGCTTTCTGCGATCTTTCCGACTCATTTCTGGCCATATTGAAGAGTTTATTGAGGTTTGAATATAAGCCGTTGCTTATTTACTTGACGGTTTGTTCTTATTTTCACGACAGCACACAACACACACGACAGTTACCTTAAGTGGTGGGTGGAGGAGCTTTGAAGCTTACTGTTCTAGAACTAGAACTATCCCTGAAACGACGTCATTTGTCATTTGGCCCCTCCACCACACGTAAGGTTAGACCACTCTAATAAATCTTCAACTATGTACCAGCGCCTATGTACAGTACTTGAACTGAACTGGTCTCTAAGAACTCATCGTATTCCTCCCATTGTACTGGTTGTATAGAGTAGTTACAACTTATATTTTGTATATTTGACTTCGTAGAATCATTAAATCATAGCCAAAGAATCAATTATTGTCTTAAATATGACATGTTATCAGTATTATTGGTACGTACATATGATGATTATTTCGTAATTCCATAAATCCATACTGGTGATGAAACGCTTTACCCTGAGCTGAATGGGTATCAACAGTATCATCGGTATCATATTGAATAATTGAACGATTAAACATGATGGGAATCGCATGATTTATTATCCCTTGAAAATATCTCTTACAATAATATCCATCCATTTCAAAAGTTCTGAGTTTGGTACAATGGTAATTATAATGCAGGGAGATAGCAAATATCAATTCTATTTTTATAGTAGAACTAGAACCTACATTTTATGGATGTGATGGAGTGGAATTGGATGGGATGGGATGAGGATGAGATACGATACCAATACTGTAGAATGATTTACTGACCTTTTTTTGATACTGGTACCCAATGCTATGAAGTATTTATAAGTATTTATGAGAATTTATAACTTCAAATTAAGTTATCTAATTCTCAACCATCAATATTTGATAAATTCATTTTGATTTGAATCGTGTTTAATTGGATTACCATACCTATACCCCATATCTGGTAAAACTATCGATTTTCTCAAGCGCTCGGTTGCGACAACTACAATTAATGTCCCTTGCTCTCTCAAGAGTCTCTCTCAAAACTTCGAAACTTCTAAACTTTATAACATTATTATTCTTTTCAATTTATACTGGTACTCGTATACGGAGTACATACAATCATACCATTCGCTTTGCTATATAGCTAAAGTGAATGTGCCATTTTTGTACGAATAATTCTCAATACGTATTTCTTCTGCTATCAAAAAAATAATACAAGTTGTTGGAGATCCTCCTCATTTATATTCATCCATTTGCTTTGGCTTTGCACCGGTTGGTCATTAACAACATATGGAATTCTCCAATTCATTTCAAACTCGACTTAACCACTCGTCAGACCAACACCAATTACTCTTTTTATAATTATGATTGTTAGACAACTTTGAAAGGAATTTACTTTATTAACATTGGCTTTGCTAATGGCTTCTCCAACCCCTTCTTCCGCTAAAAGTCGCTCGGCCTCCATCTCTTCTTCTGCTAGACCATCCAATCCTCAAATCGAAATTCTTTATAATATCCCAGCTGTCATAATATCCTTCTCGACCACACCATCCGCTGCGCGGCCAAGTTCGAGTAATGGATTCGCGAAACAACAAGTGGAGGTAGGGTCGTTTCAATGGTCTTCTCCTGTCGAACGCACAATTGCTGTTGGTATGTACTATAAAGTACTCCTAGTTTGCTTCACGGCCGGCCTAACTGACATGTGTTACAGGCACTTTGCGCATATACAGAGCTCCGGAATCAGTTGCTTTCTTCAATTGTCAACAAGCCCTGAAGCCGATATTACCTCGAAGCCAATGTTGGTTTGTTTCCGACGACGGTTGTTCTAAATTCGTATTGCAAATACGAAAGTTGCAGGAATATTGGCGGATTGAAATAAAAAATAAAACACCGGAAGAGATCAAACAAGTGGAGGAATTTAAGGAGATACTAGGACAAGTTTTGTTGTTCGAACAAACGCCATGTCCCTTCCAAAGAAACTTTACGGTTGACCTTCCCGATGCACCAGATTCGCCAATCAAAATACCGTGGCGCCCCAGACAAATGTCATCAGCCGGCATACCTTTACCAAGAGGAGATTATTATCCAATCGCGTCGAGATCTACTTTGTCTACAGGTTCGCAACGCACGGAACCCCACTCTTCATCCCCACTTCAGCTCTATGCACTGCGCAAGAATTCCTTGCAACTTGAGCCTTGTCCTAGGGAAAGAAGCTTCTCAAATGTGGAGTTGCGTGAGGATAGTACCAAATGTTCATTAGAACAGCCGGGAAGTCCAACGTTACCTTTCCCGCCGTTTGAAGTGGAAAATGATTCCTTAGTGGAAGACGAATATTTAGTGAAAAGTCGGGATTCAGTGGAAAACGAACATTTGGCGGAAGATCCTTTAGTGGAAGACGAACATTCAGCGGAAGATGAACATTTAGCGGAAGATGAACATTTAGCGAAAGATGAACACTCAGTGGAAGAAGAACATGTAGCGGAAGATGGTCAATCAGTGGAGGGTGAAAATTTAGCGGAAGATAATCGCTTGGTGGACGACGCACCTTTAGCAGAACATGTTCACTCAGTAGACGACCAGCCTTTAGCAGAAAATGCTCACTTGGTGGAAGACGAATATTTAGTGGAAGATGAGGCTGAAGACCTTCATACAGAACATTCTCATTCATTGAGTCCTTTGTTGATCGATACGTCCAGGCCAGAGAATGATGAACAAGAAGAATATGGGGGTGCATTAGATGATACAGACATGACCCCCAGGAACCCAACATTCATACCACAGCGATCTCCTGGTCAGTCGAATCCTCCGCCTACGGCTTTGCATAATTATAGTCGATCCGTTACTGCACCACCTATCCTCTCACTAATGGCAAGCCCACCATCCAAACACCAAAACAATTCCTCCAAAAGACCCCCTCTTGCAGACCCAGAATCAGAATTCTCATCCAGTGTTGAGTCATTTCACTCAATGCAGTCGTGGCATTCTCCACTTGGCCCACCTTCACCACCACCATCAAGTCCACCTTCACCAACCACATTTCCGTATCCTCACAATAATATTTTACTCCCAAACCAAACTCACACCACATCAGCAATCTCACAACTCCACATGAACCTTGAAGCAAGCTCACGAAGTATATCACCGTCACCACGAACACCGCCTTTAACGACCGATAGCGAAAAGTCTGACGATGAACCATTTGAGCTCACGACGCCATCTCCACCGAGACGTCGCCACCGCACCACATCTAGCAGCATTTCACGACGTAGAACCTTATCACCACTTCCCGCCCCGGTGAATCTTTTTTCCCCAACCCGACGAGCACGACACCTTCAAACGGCTCGTCACCTTCCGACAGCTATCATCCAAAAAACTTGCGAAATCCTCCTGACCCCTCCAAGTCACCTGTTTCGCGTGATGATGAATATCGCATCTAAAATCGCAGCAGGAGAGTGGAGGGGTATCTTGCTTGGCGAAGGAGAAGCCGTGCATTGGGATTTCACGGGAGATGGCTACTATGACGAGAGCTGGGCCGAAGACGATTTTGGATTCAGGCTTACTCACAACCGAACGGCTTCTCGATCAGTTTCCCAGCCCCGTGCAAACACGGGCATGGGTGAGACCTGGGAGGTTGATTGAAGATGGTTTCTTTGCCACTTTGTGCTATTATTTGATATGATATTGTAATTGACCTGGGGAATTTGTATTTAATATATACCGGCGTTTTGTTTTGGAAGGGATTATCTGGCCTAGGATTGGCCTTTTAAGATATTTGAGAAATTGGGCGATGATTTTGATTTGATTTGGGGATGGGAAAGGAAAGGGGCGGTGTGGTGTGTTTATGGATGTGTAAAGTAGTTTGGCGCTTTATGTATGTGATTTTAGGAGGAGGGAATGGATATGGATAGGGTATATGAGATGAGATGGGTTTGTACATCTGGCAATTGAATGAAGCTTTTAGAAATTAAAATAAAACTATGCATATATTGAATTGGTGTTTTTAAAGCTCTTTTGTTCTTGCTGTCGCCTTTGGAATGATATACGTAACTCACTGCTGGGCGGCTTTTGTTTAATCATTGATGTTTGTAATGATTATAATAGAAGTTGGCATTCTATCGAGTGAGTGTTGATGGTTGAAGTGGGTGGGTAGATAGGTGGAAGGTTGTAATATAAATGTGTGTGCGTGTATGGGTTTGGCATTCGGAAGTTGAGAAGTTAGGAGATGGAAGAAGGGAATGTTTATTAGGGAGATATCAAACGTAAGGTTTGAGATGAGTATGAAAAGTTGAGATGTAGAGATTTGTATAATTGGTTATTTCAAATATATATATATCCATTCGGGTTTTACTGTAATGTAATTTAATATTTACTCTGCTGTTGCTGCTACTGATCTCAGATCTTATTGGTGTTGGTTGCATTTTATACTGGCGTCTATATAAATACCTGAATATCTCTTCTGCCGTCAACACAACACTGTCTAATATCCTATTCCCTCCTTCAAATAGGATAGTGAGTTGTCATGTGACAATTTGATGATATAGAATAATATAAATCATTGTTCCCATCCGTCCACTTACTATTTCATCTTAATTGCAAACACGGCTTTGAAATTATTACACTTGAAATTTTTTTCTCAATTCAGAATTCTTAATACTGTATGCGTCAAGTTAAAACTATGCTATGTTGAAATAACCTTTCTTTCTTTCTATTTTTTTGTACTGTACAAAGAAAATGAAAATGGGCATTGTGATGCCATGATCTCGTTTCATCGTACTTCATCTGCTGGAAATGGTTCGTTTAGATGTAAACCATTATATCATCGTAGATTCATCTCTTCCCTTTCTACACAGCCCACTCCTCCTCACCCGTCCCTCACCAACCCCAATCCACGTTCACAACCATCTAAGAAATCGCTCTCATAACCATCTCCACCACGGCAAACGTCCCCGCACTAACCGGCATAGCCCTAACCAACGTTGGTCCCAAACCCCTCCAGAACCCACCCAGACCCTCCTTTCTAAAAGTCTGAGCAAAACAATCCCTCATCCCTTTATATTTCATCCCCTCACCAAACCCATCACTCTGCATCTTACTCTTCACCACATCAAACGGATAACTAGCCAACCATAATGCCTCTCCTGCTAATCCACCATAGAGCGCTACCTTCCATCCAGGAATTTCCTTTCGATCAATATGGTTACGTGCCGCATCGCTGTTCATCATATATTCAAATGATGTGAACCATACACCATATGCCTGCGCTTCCCTAAGAATCGTAACTGCTTCTCCGCGGAAAAGTCCCTTCAATACACCTTCATGCGCGGAAAGTTTACGCACACAATCCAGCGGGCCGTTATAAAGACGAGCTGCACCATGCGGTTGCGTTTGCAATCTAATACGTACATGTTCAATAGGGCCCGAGAGCGGAGAGTTTGCAATACCTGCAAAAGCACCCGCGGCATAGTATTGAGCGTAAGAAAGACCTGTGGAATTGGGATCACGAGAGGTGTTGCGGGATTCAAGGTAACGGCGGGCTTGGTGGAAGGCACCGAATTGGACGGAGACACAGGCACCGATACCGATGAGGGGAGTGAGGGTTCCTTTGTAGAAAGCGAGGGCGCCTTCGGTACGGTAGATGGTTTGGGCGGCGGCGAGGGCGTTGGGGTATTGAGTTGTGGTTTGGAGACGGACTTTGACGATGTCGAATGGTTGGCCTGGGGGTGGAGTTAGTTATTTTGTTTGTTTTGTCAGGTTTGAAGTTGTTTGGCTTGTCTGGTATGTGTGCCTCTCATGAATGAATCAGATATATCCCATAGCGTCAACGTAAACTAGAACCATATACCATTCGCGTATGATCGGAACTCCGGCCTGAGATGTATCATCACTCAACAACAACATCTCATTTCCAAGAAGGACCTCTGCCATCAAAACACACGTGACTTTCGCATCCATCCAAAGGAGCATTCAGAATCCCAAGTCAAACCCAATATCAAAACATCACAGTACAATATCAAACTCACCCAATAAAACCTGAGCCACACCTCCCGCCGCACCAGCAAACAAATCCTTCAACGTCCTCTTAAAACCACCTTCCTCCAATTCCGCTGCTACGTCCGCCATCTTCCTTATCCTATCCTTATCCTTGTCCTTGTCACCCACGTACAGTAAGTACGTAATCTATCAATCCCGTCTTTTTCTCTCTTGCAGTACCAGTACACCGCAGAATTCCCTTAAGCCTGAAGAATACCACTATGAAGAGAAAATGGCACAGGAAGAATTGTTAGAATCTTAGGAGATCAAATAATCACAGCTATTAGAGTAAGAATTGGGTCAACAATTGGCTTTGATATGGCGTTTGATCTCTATAAAGAAACTGGACCAAAATGAACCTTTTTTCATTGTAGGTCTCGGAGGTGTAATCGGAGTCGTAATAAGCGATGTCGTGCTTGTTTCGCTTAGAGGGTTCTTATTGGCTGAAATCATTGTTGGCCTTAGGATTGAACACCATACTACTAGTAGTGTAAAAATCATAATCTTTGAACTGGTGAAATGCTTGTAAATGCTAGTAAATGCTTGTACTGCAATGTACAAGTTTATGCTCATCTATATCAAGACTTTACCAGCATATCATAGTCTCACCTTTCACATCAAGGCATGATTTTAGGGTATCCTTTTCTCAAATCTATTCCTACACCCGGTCTAGCATGGTATTATACAAATTAATGTCTTCAATTGGTGTCAAAAAACATCCGCAGAAGAAGGAATGATACACGACTCAGTTAAAAATTAATGACAAAGGAAACGTAAAATGCAATGTAAAGGTGGATTGATTTTTAAGTACGAATGCTGCTATCATCCAAAAGCAACACCAATAGACGCCGGATATTTGCGATAATGAACACCATCTACAATACAATCATGCCTACACCTGCCATACCTGCAGCAAAGACATATGCTCCCAAGGTCAAGAGACCGGTATCGAGTCGTGGAACCGTGATAGCACCTGCAGCACTGCTCTTAGATGAGCTGGAGCTTGAAGAGCTCTTTGAGCTGCTGGAAGAGCCAGTGCCAGTTGGTACAGTGGTAACAGTTCCAGTTCCGGCAGTGCCAGCTTGGCTGATAAGGGAAGAGCAAGATGATGCGGTTGCGGCAGCTTGAGTCTTGGCAGCGCCGCTGAAGTCGCAAGCGGTGGAGGCTTTGCTCTGGGCGAGGTAGTACTGGTTGAAAACGAAAGCCAATTGTTGTTCTGAGGTACACATCGAGTATGCTCCGTAAACACCGCTAGTGGCGTTACCGGTGATACCAGCACAATAGGCACCGTCCTCCAAGCCACAGATATAATCGAAATCTGACTGGATATCATCGGAAGAGATACCACTGGCAGCGGTACATGCGAGTGATTTTACCATACACTCGCATGCCGCTGCGTTAGCAATAGGAGGAAGATTGCTGGATGCGGCCCAGCTGGCACCGACAGTTGGGCAAGCTTGGGCTTCTGTGTTGGTTACAGTATAAGCTGAAGAGGCGGTAGAGCTAGGGGAGGCAGTAGCCAATTGCTTTGACAGGTTAACGAAATCAGTCATTGTGCTGACAGATGTAGAGTCGACGACGGATACAAGACCTATAAAATCGTTAGTCCCATGCTCATCAAAGAAGTGTAATTCATAACTCACCATATGAGTTTGTCTCTTGGAAATACTCGTAAACGATTCCACCAGACCAGACATCGGTCATGTTCTCGCCGTAGATAGCCTGTACTTCACTGAAGGGACGTGGGGTAACATCGTTGCAACCATATTCGGAGAAGAATGCAGGCACAGAGTAGTTGGCGAATTCGAGGGTTCTTTGGTCATAACCAGATTCGGTGTAAGAAGAATCTCCACACCACGAGTAAATGTTGTAACCCCAGAAATCGATGGCATCAGAAGCATCACCACAGTTGAAGTAATGGGCCAAATTGGTACGAATACTGGCATCGTCATTGGTAGCATAACCAACACCGATGGTTCTGTAACCCTGGGTTGCGATATATGCCTTCATATCACGGACGGCGGCTTTAACGTAGGCACTTGCGTTGGTGTTGGTGACGTCGTTCGACACTTCATTACCAGCAAAGAAACCGAGGACATTAGGGTAGTTGGCCATGGCACTAAGTAAATGAAAATTAGTATAATTGATAAATCTTGATACAAAGAACATTCAATCTGGAGACGAACCCCAAAAGGGAACGGCGCAGATAGGGACTTGTACATACTCAATGACAGCAGCATATTCGGAATAGAGATCTGTGGTCCATGCTGGGGCGCTTCTGTCGATTGCGGCAACAGGATTTGACAAATCTTGGAGGACATAGATTCCGGCGTCGTTGAAGGTGGTCATGCAATCATCGTGGTCTAACGAGGCGTTGATAGCATAAACACGAATGGTGTTGACGCCAAGCTTTTGGAGATATGGAACATCTCGTGTGCAAGTGGTTCCGTCGGCAAGAGGATCAGTGAAAGAGGTCGTGCCGGATGTTGTTCCGTTTGTGCTAACATCTTCTTGATAGGCAACTCCACGAATGAAGAATTCTGTACCGTTCTCATAGAAGAAATGAGAACCCTATCGATATGATTAGTATGCCAAGTTAAATAAAGCTTAAAGTAAATTGTTAGAACATACCTTGATATTAATCGCAGGAAGATCAGCAGCAGTAACAGAAGTTGTGAAAATGGCAGCGCCACTAAGTGCAGCAGCCGCAGCTGAAGTGAGTCCAAAGGTCTTCATTTTGTGATGAATACCAATGGCAGTTTAAAGTATTAAGTTGTAGTTGTAGATGCCTCTAACAAATAATACTATATTTGAAGTTGAATGGTTCTGGAAGTAGAACTATGAAAGAGTTCTATTGTACTTAGGGAAGACTGGGAATAACCCGCTAAGTTTGATTTTAATTTCGTCTCTTATATTGAAGTTTTAGAACTGGGAAAGAGCATAAAGCGAGCGAGTGTTGGTTTGAAGTGGACGAACGAGTGCGTTGAATGGTATTTGTAAAAGTAAATTTCGTTCCTACAGTTTCTAGAAAACTGCTGCGCGGCAGGTCCTTTTCGATCTACTGAAGAAAACAAAAAAATTGAATTGGGAGAAAAAGTAGAAGAAATAAAATAATATGAAGAAACTGAAGCTAAAAAGGCGAACCAACTTCTTATATTATTATTTGGTAACAACTTATATGGAGTAAAAGAGTGTAAGTGAGCGTTTAAGAAATAGGAAGTCGGTTTCTAAGTTGGTTGATCTGATCTCGAAAAGAAGGAAAGAAAAGCTTATAAAAGTTATAAAACCCTATTAAGATTTAAGATAATTGGGATAATTGGGTAATTATTTAGTGGTACTCGTAACATTACTTTGAGAACAACTTATGGATCCACGAATAGGAGTGGAAGTTACGTACTTTACTGCGTGGAAAGGAAGAAAAGAATGATTTTTAGGATTTTATTAGAAATTACCCCTCTCCATTTATTATAAAATTTACAAGGTATCTAGGTATATCTAGGTATATTTCAAAATTTCAAAGGACGTGGAAGCGTGGCTGAGTTATGTTGGATTAGAATTCTTAGAAGTCAGAGAGAGTGGTACTCCTTCACTACTTCAAAGTGTGACCTTCCCTTTGATCAAGTTTCATGCCTTTTTATGAAGTACTGGTTTTATATATCTATACGAATATCTACGGAGTATACGAAAGGAATCCTAAGAAGTACCTACCCACCTAATACGACCTTGAATTTGTCTACAGGATTCACATTAAAAAAGACCAATGAATCATGGCCTCCTTCACTTATGGTATATTTACAAATGATATAGCAGAATACAGAAACGTTTACCAGAATAGGTAATATTTCCATTATTTTCGAAATTACATGGCAAAAAGATTTACAGATTTTCCAAGGATTAATCTAGTTTTTAACAGTATTTGTTTGGGAATAATGATGATCTTGATTAGCCATGGCCGGCAGGTAATCTCCAATGCTTGATCAAATCATCAATAGTTCAAATCACAATTTGGTTATGTCTTTAATCAATCTACCATTTTGCATGGTGCTGTAGATATATATATATCTGTATACGGTACGGCGAGGACTTCCTGTTGAGATGAAGGTCAAGAACTTGAAGATAAGTTCAATCCTATTTCTCGTCTTTTTTCTCTCCCTACAAGGCTACAAAAGCCTTTGTTTTGCATACTGAATGGTACTCGTCTAAATGTTCGTATTCAAAATGTACAGGAGGTTTGGGATGTAAGATTTACATGCGCCATGTAACTTCTTACCAAAATCCTAGGTATAAAAAAAGGGGATAAGTTACATTACTGTATCACTTACGATACACAGGAAAGTAATATTCTAGAAGATGACCCATATAAATACAAATAAACTCCACTTCTCTCTTACAATTCTGGCCTTCTTCTGTTAGTAGTACTGTAGGAATAATAGGAATATTCCGTGCTGCTGTGAAGTTGTAGCCTGACAGTACAAGAGTACATAACGGTACATGTTGTACTGTACTGTACTTCATTTTCTACCCTTTCAAGTTAAAGAGAATATGTATGTAGTTGTATGCAAGATGTATTCGCGTTTCTTAAACATGTTGGTTGGTGGCATTGCTCAATTTGGTGATCCGCAGCTATTTTGAAGTTCGAAGGAATACCTAGGTATGAACGAGACAAACTTCGTAATCTTCACAATTCACCTTTAACCTATCACTGGTTATTAATTTATGAAGCATCCAATAATGATCCGAACCCATACACCATACACGCGAATCGCCACCAATCTTAAGCTTTACATCAATCTATTTTAGGAAAAGGTACGGTACTAGTATTTAAAAAAGAAGAGTTCGGACAATACGCATGGTTTTATTCGCACTGCCCACACGATTGAAATTCGAACAAGTCGAACTACGGTAAGCTTCTAAACTTCTAAACCAAGTTTTTGTTCCCGGTTTCTTTTTTTCTCAAGCTTTCACGGCACGGAACCTATCTAAGCCCCTAAAATTACCAAAGGAAAGGATCCACGATAATAGCACCCGGCTACATTATTAGCTACCTTCCTATATAGATAAAGTAAAAATAATGAAATGATCTAAACTTTACAAGCGTTCAACTCGAAGGAAGGTTCCTTAAAGCAAAAATCGAAAGTTAAGCATTAGAACAACATATATCGTTCTATTCGTACGCGGGAATTAAATTTGTGATAATGGGATTTCAAAGCATGATGCAATGAGAATGATTTCATATATTTGCTGCTTTAAGAAGAGATTAGATGGACCCAGTATAAATTACTATGCGGTAGAAATCTCAAACACTGAAAGCAGCACTAAATAATGTTCAGATCCTTCTCGATTTTCATGCTCAACGCTCATAGGATAGGAGGTTCAAGTATCATCCCCTACCGATGGGCAAGTAAAAGGGTAAAAAAAAGTGGTCGGGATCCTGGTTCGTTTGTAAAGTAAAGTGTCATTTATGCACCACCCTTTTCATCGTATGGTGGCACTGGCACATACGTACCGCTGCAACGCACCAACCAATTCCATTGCCGTTTTACCCCCCTATTCAGCTCCTATCAACTTGACAGCGAACAGGACTGAAGTTATCGAAGAGTTGGAGGGGGATCATCTCCTTTTGATCTGGGGTGTGCTTTCTTTTCTCTCGATAACGGTACAACCGGAGCTGTAACATATTTTTTCGTTCAAGGACATACATGCAAGTGATTTTGATTGAGATGGATATCTCATGACTTTATAGGCAACTATGAGTTGTACTCATTGATAGAAATCCCTAGGTATCATCGACTTGGCGCGGGAGTTGAGATATACTTTGTCATATTAATAGTATAAAGTGGGCGGATGAGAGACAAAAGCACGGATAGGGGCGGGGCAGATAATGAATGATGATGATGATGATGTCCCAAAAGAAAGGAAGTCTTTTTGGATGAAATCTCGGTTGAGCATTCAAATTCAAGCAGTGAAAACAGAGCACGAGCATACCGGTAGATACCCAGTATGATAAGATGAATCGATTATAAGCATAATAATAATGTTATACTGTGCAGTGCGGTGAAAATGTTGATGCACAAAAACTGTTCGTGGAAATGTACTCCGTACGTGAAGGCGAATATCATAAATACTGTATTTATTATTATTTGTTATTATCATTGGTTCTTGGTGTGCATCTCATGCATATAATCTACCCCTGAAAATCCAAATATGGTAATTCTCTTACATGCTATGCTGTTCTTATTGTGAGGTAACGATAATGCATACACCAATTTAATGAATGATAATACTGTGGGTTCAAATCGGTACTGCACTTATACCGTCCTTTTCTAATGAGCACAGTAACGGATTCGAGGCCATAAATCAAATCAAAGCTACAAAGAAGAAGAAGAAGAGGTTTATAACGTAAAAAGTATATACTTAGGGTAGTAAATTAACGAAGCAACACTGATACTAGTACTAGATAACAGACCAGTGGTAAGTAAAAGTCCTATACCTTTTTATTTTCTTCTTCTGGATTTGTTTTGTACGACCAATGTAAAGTTTCGTTGTTCTCGATTTAAACAATCAAATTGTCAGCATCTCCTATCTTTTTCTAAGTATTTACCCCTTGTCATTCCCTGTAAAAAAAAAGGTACTCATATCAGGGAAGTTGTAGCTCCTAGATATTATTATTGCTAGGTTCCCAGCCTGACAAGCAAGTTTTTTGAGATGAGACGGTTTAGAATGTATTAATTGCATCCATTGGACAATTGAAAGCTTCCATTCATAAAATTTAAATTCATTTGATGTATTTTAGAATTTAACGTAAACCAAATATAGTAATATTTTCCAAGCCTCCCCTCATTCCACACCTTTTATTTTACATACCTAAAAGTAAACGACAAGTAGGTACTTTTGTAGATAGAGAGAGGCACAGTACATATGTACCAGTGAATAGGTGTAATGATATAATAATCAACCAGTAAAATGTGAAATAAAAAAAGAATATTATACCTAGGTAGGTATTCAAATAACATAACAGAGCCACAAACAAGGACCTGTTAACTTAAGAGAGAGAGATAGAGAGAGAGAGTTAGTTAAAAAGCATTACTTTGAGGCAAATTCTCTCATTTTCTTAAAATCTTCTTTCTAATAAAATTCCCACCACCCTATCCTTTCCCCCCTTCTCCCCGACGCTACGCTGGTATGATCCACTTACTTACCTACTGTTGACGAAACCCGATTTCTACTTCTTATTATTGCCTTCAAAAATCCTGCCTCCCTTTTCTCACAAACCTTCTTTTTTTTTCTCCCTCCCCTTCCTCTATCTCATTTTCTTCTAAAAGAAAAAAGAGTACTAACTCTATTGACTACAACAACATCTTCAATATTGAGGAAATAGAGAAAAACTTTGGCAACAAGGCTATCTCTTCCTTTTCTCTATCTAAAGTGTTGTTCTCTAGTCTTCTGCTTCTTCTCAATTTTTTTGATTATTAAACTTGTTTTTATTTATTTAAAACTTACCAATTTGGATCTAAACACTCGTTCTCAAATCGGTGCACACTATCTTTTTTGACTTTTGACGCGACGACGGAAGTCAATTTAGCTTGAACACCCCATTTCATCAAGAAGGGAGCAACCAGCAACCGACGGACCCTAAATAAAAAAATAGGGAAAAGCAAGAAATCAAAACAAAACAAGCAGCAAACGGGAAATCTTAACCTACCTAGATAAAAACGTCAAGGAAAGGATTATTCACAACATTCGCTTCATATCAACACACAACTGTTACTTGTTTTTTTTCTACAGTATACATTGTAATCGAAGGATTGAAAATTATTCACTCTTTACAATTCTATCTCGATATCTCGAGACATCCTTCTTCTCGGGAGGCTTATTGTACAATACATTGGCCTATTTGCCTTGAATTTTTTTTGGAGATCTGCAACTTCACGGAAGCACGTCTCTCTTAATTCGGATCCGACCATCTTCAACCAGATTTAAATATCTGAACAGCGCGTTTCGGATTCGAGGACTTTAGGAATCATTCTTTCTTCCAATGTGCCTTTAATTAGTGAGTTTTGATATTCCTTTATTTTGTTCCTTGTTGAGATGCACAAGAATTACACCGGCTTCAAATTCCTTTACTATACAGTGTTTTTAGAAGCCTGTGTGGTAAATGGAAAGGATCGCTTTTTGTTTTTGTAACAGAGCTCTAGCTAATCTCGTCATCTTCAGTAACTGTCTTTGAAACACAATCATGTCGGGACAACCTCCGCAGGGTCATTACGACGAGGGTTACGGCCATCAACCTGCGAATACCGATTCTTATTACCAAGATGAGCAAGGTCAATATTACGATAATAACGGTGGTGCGCCGCATCCACAGGGCGGCGCAGACGGATACTATGATGAGTCGTAAGTTTCTTCCTAGTAAATTTGTCATTTCTACATACAAATCCTGACATTGCATTCAAGGGGATATTATAATGCCGATGCCAACAACCCATATCAACATGAAGGTGGGTACTACGAGGGTCAAGAACAAGGAGGTCAATACCAAGATGAATACGACCAGTACTATGAAGGAGGTGCAGGCGGCCAGGCTCCGCGGCAAAAACCTCGAGGGGATTCAGAGGAAGATTCGGAAACGTTTAGCGACTTCACCATGAGATCGGATATGGCTCGCGCAACGGACATGGATTACTATGGACGTGGTGACGAGAGATACAGCGGTTATAACGAGAGTCAAATGGGCGGCCAAGGATATCGACCACCTTCATCTCAAATTTCTTATGCTGGAAACCGATCGTCTGGTGCATCAACTCCAAATTTTGGAATGGATTACAACAATGTGCTACCAGCAGGACAACGATCTAGGGAGCCATATCCAGCCTGGACTTCTGATGCTCAAATTCCTCTGTCAAAAGAAGAGATCGAGGATATATTCTTGGATCTCACAGCAAAATTTGGTTTCCAGCGGGACAGCATGAGGAACGTGTATGATCACTTTATGACACTCCTTGACTCTAGATCTTCTCGCATGACCCCAAATCAAGCACTCCTTTCCCTTCACGCAGACTATATTGGTGGCGACAATGCCAATTATCGGAAATGGTACTTCGCTGCTCATCTTGATTTGGACGATGCCGTTGGATTTTCCAACATGAAGCTTGGTAAAGCCGATCGTCGAACACGCAAGGCTCGCCAGGCTGCCAAAAAGAAGGCCGAGGGCGATCCTGCAAATGAAGCAGCAACACTAGCTCAACTAGAAGGCGACAACAGTCTGGAAGCCGCCGAATACCGGTGGAAGACTCGGATGAATCGAATGTCTCAACATGACAGAGTGCGCCAAATTGCTCTTTACCTCCTTTGCTGGGGTGAAGCAAATCAGACTCGATTCATGCCGGAACTTCTATGCTTCATTTTTAAATGCGCAAACGACTACCTTGATTCACCCGCCTGCCAAAATTTGGTTGAGCCAGTAGAAGAGTTCACATATCTGAACACCATTATCACTCCCATCTATCAATACTGTCGTGACCAAGGTTATGAGATCCAGGACGGCAAATACGTACGTCGCGAGAAAGATCATCACCAAATCATTGGTTACGATGATATGAATCAGTTGTTCTGGTATCCCGAAGGTATCGAGCGAATCATTTTTGGAGAAGAGAAATCACGTCTTGTTGATATCCCCCCTGCCGAACGTTATCTCAAATTGAGGGATGTTGTTTGGAACAAGGTGTTCTTCAAGAATTACTTTGAAGTTCGTTCTTGGTTCCACATGATTGTCAATTTCAATCGTATTTGGGTTATTCACATCTGTGGCTATTGGTTTTTCGTAGCCAAGAACTCGCCGACACTTCTCGAAAAGAACTACCACCAGGAAGTCAACGAACAGCCAACCACAGCTGCACAGTGCTCTGCCGTTGGTTTGGGTGGTGCTATTGCTTGCTTGATCATGATTGTTGCTACCATTTGTGAATGGAATTATGTTCCTCGTCGATGGGCAGGAGCTCAACATCTCACCAAGAAATTCTTGTTTCTCCTTGGATGTCTCGCTCTTAACGTCGCGCCTGCTGTTTACATCTTCGTCATTCCGGATACACAGAACACTCAAATCGCTTTGATCTTGGGTATCGTACACGTCGTCATCGCCGTCATAACATTCTTCTTCTTCTCTATCATGCCCATGGGTGGATTATTTGGAAGTTATCTCACAAAGAATAGCAGGCAGTACGTCGCTAGTCAAACTTTCACTGCCAGTTATCCCCGCCTCACAGGAAATGATATGTGGATGTCTTATGGTCTATGGGTTGTTGTTTTTGTGGCAAAACTGGCTGAGTCGTACGTTTTCCTGGCCTTGTCCTTCCGTGATCCAATCAGAATCTTGGATTCGATGGAGATCCGCAACTGTGTTGGTGATGCGATTATTGGCCCGACTCTTTGTAAATTGCAGCCCAAGATTCTTCTCGGTCTCATGTTCATCACCGATCTCGTGCTGTTCTTTTTGGACACTTACATGTGGTACATTATTCTGAACACTGTTGCATCCGTTGCTCGGTCCTTCTATCTCGGTGTGTCGATCTGGACGCCTTGGAGAAACATCTTCTCGCGACTCCCCAAGCGTATCTACTCCAAGGTCTTGGCTACAACCGACATGGAAATCAAGTACAAACCAAAAGTCCTTATCTCTCAGATATGGAATGCCATCGTCATTTCTATGTACAGAGAACATCTTTTGGCGATCGACCACGTTCAGAAGCTTCTTTACCATCAAGTTCCTTCTGAGCAGGAGGGCAAGAGAACACTTCGTGCACCAACCTTCTTCGTCTCCCAGGAAGATCATTCGTTCAAGACGGAATTCTTCCCCAGCCAAAGTGAAGCTGAACGTCGTATCTCCTTCTTCGCACAATCTTTGTCGACCCCAATTCCGGAACCTCTTCCCGTCGATAACATGCCGACTTTCACTGTCATGATTCCCCATTATGGTGAAAAGATCTTGTTTTCTCTCCGTGAGATTATTCGTGAAGACGAGCCATACTCCCGTGTCACCCAACTTGAATACTTGAAGCAATTGCATCCACACGAATGGGACTGCTTTGTCAAAGATACCAAGATTCTAGCTGACGAGACCTCGCAATTCAACGGTGATTACGAAAAGGGCGAAAAGGATACTGCAAAAAGCAAGATTGATGATCTTCCTTTCTACTGTATTGGTTTCAAATCGGCGGCCCCAGAATATACCCTCCGAACTCGTATTTGGGCATCTCTCCGCGCACAAACTCTTTACCGTACCATCTCTGGTTTCATGAACTACAGTCGTGCCATCAAGCTTCTTTACCGCGTTGAGAACCCTGAAGTTGTTCAAATGTTTGGCGGCAATTCTGATAAGCTTGAGCGTGAACTGGAACGCATGGCGCGTCGTAAATTCAAGATTTGTGTTTCTATGCAACGTTATGCCAAATTCAAGAAAGAGGAAATGGAGAATACTGAGTTCCTTCTCCGTGCTTACCCTGATCTCCAAATTGCTTACCTGGATGAAGAAGCTCCTCTCGTTGAAGGCGATGAGCCACGCCTCTACTCTGCTCTCATTGACGGTCACTCTGAAATCATGGAAAATGGAATGCGCAAACCGAAGTTCCGTGTTCAACTTTCTGGTAACCCAATTCTTGGTGATGGAAAATCCGACAATCAAAATCATGCCATCATTTTCTACCGTGGTGAATACATCCAACTTATCGATGCCAATCAAGACAATTATTTGGAGGAGTGCTTGAAGATCCGCAGTGTTCTTGCCGAGTTCGAAGAAATGACAACCGACAATGTCTCGCCATATACTCCTGGTGTTTCTCTACCCAAGTTCGATCCTGTTGCTATCTTGGGAGCCCGTGAATATATTTTCTCCGAAAACATTGGTATTCTTGGTGATATTGCTGCTGGAAAAGAACAAACGTTCGGTACCCTCTTTGCACGTACTCTTGCAACCATTGGTGGAAAGCTTCATTATGGACATCCTGATTTCCTGAACGGTGTCTTCATGACAACTCGTGGTGGTGTTTCCAAAGCTCAAAAGGGTCTCCATCTCAACGAGGATATTTACATTGGTATGACAGCTCTTATCCGTGGTGGTCGTATAAAGCATTGCGAGTATTACCAATGTGGTAAGGGTCGTGATTTGGGATTCGGTTCTATTTTGAATTTCACAACAAAGATTGGAACTGGTATGGGAGAGCAGATGCTTTCTCGAGAATACTACTACCTTGGTACCCAGTTGCCTATCGATCGTTTCCTGTCCTTCTACTACGCCCATCCCGGTTTCCATTTGAACAACGTATTCATTATGATGTCTATCAACCTCTTCATGATCTGTCTAATCAATATCGGTGCCCTTGTCAACCAAACTATCGAGTGTACCTACAATGCGAACGTCCCAATCACCGATCCGATGTACCCTACTGGTTGTGCCAATACTATCCCGATTACGAACTGGGTGTATCGTTGTGTCATCTCCATTTTCATCGTCTTTTTCATCTCTTTCGTCCCTCTTACCGTCCAAGAGTTGACAGAGCGTGGTTTCTGGCGTGCCGCTACGCGTCTCGGAAAGCAATTCTGCTCTTTATCTCCTTTCTTCGAGGTGTTTGTGTGTCAAATTTACGCCAACGCTTTCACACAGGATATGTCATTCGGTGGAGCTCGATATATCGGAACTGGTCGTGGATTTGCAACTGCTCGTCTTCCATTTGGCGTTTTGTTCTCCAGATTTGCTGGGCCATCAATCTATTTTGGAGTTCGTCTGGTAATGATGCTTCTGTTTGCTACGGTCACAGTCTGGCAAGCAGCTTTGGTGTATTTCTGGCCCACTCTACTCGGTCTTTGCATTTCGCCATTCATCTACAACCCCCATCAATTTTCGTGGAACGACTTCTTCATCGACTACCGTGATTATTTACGTTGGTTGTCTCGAGGAAATTCCAGATCTCATGCTTCTAGTTGGATTGCCTATTGCCGTCTCTCGCGTACTAGAATCACAGGTTATAAACGAAAGATTCTTGGAGACCCTTCATCGAAACTGTCTGGAGATATTCCCCGTGCTCCCTTCACGAACTTGTTTGTGGGTGAAATCGTAGCCCCCCTTGTGTCCATTGCTGTCACCTTGGTTCCGTATCTTTTTATCAACTCTCAGGTCGGAGTCCTTGCCAAATACAACGACGGTGTAGAGACCGTTGCCACTAACGCTTTAATCCGTATCGGTATCATCGCCCTTGCCCCAGTCGCAATTAATGCTGGTGTCTTATTCTTCATGTTCGCAATGGCTTGTTGTATGGGACCTGTCCTCGGCATGTGCTGCAAGAAGTTCGGTGCCGTCCTCGCCGCCATCGCACATGGAATCGCAGTTTTCATGTGCATTGTCTTCTTTGTGGTCTTGTTCTTCTTAGAAGGGTTCGTTTTCTCGAAGACTCTGCTTGGAGTTATTGCTGCCGCTGCTATTCAACGATTCATATACAAACTTATCGTTTCTTTGGCTTTGACCAGAGAGTTGAAGACAGATACATCTAACATCGCTTTCTGGACTGGTCAATGGTATTCTATGGGTTGGCACTCGATTTCTCAACCGGGTCGTGAGCTTCTGTGCAAGATTACAGAACTCGGTATGTTTGCTGGAGACTTCGTTATTGGCCACATTTTGTTGTTCATGATGCTTCCAATGATCATGACTCCTCAAATTGACAAAATCCACTCCGTCATGCTCTTCTGGCTTCGTCCAAGGTATATCAAACCCATACTCTCTCTTCGCTATCTTAAGCTAATTCTTTACTTAGTCGTCAAATCCGTCCACCCATCTACTCCATGAAGCAGTCTAGGTTGCGCCGCAGACGTGTCTGGCGATATGCCGTTCTTTACTTCACTTTGCTTATCATCTTCCTTGCCCTGCTCATTGGCCCATCTGTTGCTGGCAAGATGATCTTGACCGACAGCTTGACAGGCAGCATTCCAATGGAATTGTTCCAACCAATTAACCAAAACAACAACGATACCATGAACCGCACTGCAACTGGTACAGGTGCCCTAAGCAATGGTGGCACTGGAACTGCAGGTGCCACATCCACCAGTGGCGCAAAGGTTCGATTGTTCTAAATTGGAACATTGTATAGATGCCTTCTGGGGTTGTAATATAGAATGGGCTGGGATGCAGTACATTAAAATGATCTCGGAATGGATGCGTGTCGATCGTCTTAAGTGACGTGTTTTTTTTCGATTTCGGTGTTCGCATGGTATACGGCTTTAGATATTTGTTTTCCTTTTCTTTTTCGTCTCGCTGTTCCTGATAATGACCCAAACACAATGCTGGTATGCATGGGCTTCTAAGCCTTGCCTACCAACTTACGGCTGTAATATGTGACACAGCATCAAGATAATACAGAACCTTTACAATGAATATGAGTTAAATTTTGGTTACCCCATTTTGGATTTCCCATGACTTCTGTGACTCTGTCTGTGACTGAATAAGGTGCTCGTTTCAAGATTAGTGCCATCCTGTTCTGGATGTTTTGAAACGGTATCATTTACTAACTACTGTATTAATATATGCTATTTCGAGCTTTGGATTGATTTGCGGAACATGCAAAGGTACTGACTGGTATTCGCAAAAGGTACAGTATTGGTATCTTGCTTTTGTCTTGATGAAAGAGCCATCAAAATGCTTCAATTCTAGATACTCTTGCATAACAATTATTTTCAATTCTTTGTGCAAATTATGCATTTATCAAAACCCAATCAGCTACAATATTTTAAATTGTTGGTCGGTCATTTGAAATACGCGAGCCCGACGCGACCGCAATCATCAAAAAAGTAGTGAAGTCAAGGAAGGCAAGCCAATTGGATACGTACTAGGAGGACGGGACGGAAATCTAGCCTTCTCCCAATCCCGGAAATCAATTTGATCTTAAAATACTTTGTTTCTTATTTACTTGTATTCGAGGATTGCGTTTCAAATCCCCCCGATCTCATCTTCTCTGGCCTTTTCAATCTTCATCCTCCTCCGCTGCCAAAATGGACTTCCAGGAGTTCCAATCTTTGCTGGTGCGCTCGATGAACGAGGCCACTTCCACGTTTCAAAAAGTCCCCGGTTCTGCCATGCTCATCCGTTATATTCAATCTAGCTACCAGAATGATCCTGTGAGATCGGTTATTGAAGCCGTGTTGGTGGTCTTCTTTGTGAGGTATCTTTTGAAGCCAAGTTATAAGACGCACGAATCCAATTTCGTCACTCTGAGTGAAGAGGTGAGCCCTGCCTCCTGCACACGTATTTGGTCTGCGAAGATTGAATCTGCGGGAATTAAAAGTTGATTTGGAAACTGACATGTGTTGTGGGATAGGAAATCGATGAATTGGTAGATGAATGGCAGCCGGAACCGCTGGTTACAAAGTTGACCCCTTTCGAAGAGGCAGAGGCAGAGAAGCAACCAATTATTGTCGGGTGAGTACATTGGATTATCCCATAAATTTACCTTGCAATTTGCTAATGGTTTATTCAATAGCCCTTCTGGACCAAAATCTAAACTTTCTACCGGTCGAACTGTTTCAAATCTTGCATCCTACAACTTCTACAACTTCGTTAGCAATGAGCAGGTTAAAGAGAAGGCCATTCAAACACTCCGAACATATGGTGTAGGTCCTTGTGGGCCACCTCAATTCTACGGCACACAGGATGTTCATATGAAGACGGAAGCGGATATTGCGAGCTGCCTAGGTACTCAAGGATGTATTGTATATGCGCATGCTTTTTCGACCATCTCCAGTGTCATTCCCGCTTTTTGCAAGAGAGGCGATATCATCGTAGCGGATCGTGCGGTCAACTATTCGATTAGAAAAGGATTACAAATCTCAAGAAGCACGGTCAAATATTTCGATCATAACAATATGGAGGATTTGGAGAGGGTCCTACAGAAGGTTGTAAAGGAGCAGGCCAAAAGACCATTAACTAGAAGGTTCATTGTTACGGAAGCTTTGTCAGAGTGTGTGGGAGACTGTGTAGATTTGCCTAAATTGGTATGTATCGCCCGTCACTCAGAAATATCCAATTGCTCTCAATGACTAACCAACAACTTCTTAGATTGAACTCAAGCTTCGCTACAAATTCCGCCTGATGCTCGATGAAACCTGGTCCTTCGGTGTCCTAGGACGTACTGGTCGTGGTCTCACCGAAGCCCAAAACGTAGATGCCTCCCAAGTCGACCTACTCATTGGATCACTTGCCGGGCCTCTCTGTGCCGGTGGTGGATTCTGTGCAGGCTCCAACGACGTCGTCGAACATCAACGTATTACTGCTGCTTCATATACTTATTCTGCTGCTCTTCCTGCCATGCTTGCTACCACGGCTAGCGAGACCCTCAATATGTTACAAACGAATCCGGAAGTCTTGGTTCACTGCAGAGAGAATATTAAGGCCATGCGCGCTCAATTGGATCCGAGAAGTGATTGGGTGCATTGTACGAGTGCGGTTGATAACCCGGTCATGCTACTTGTGCTTAAATCTGATATTGTTAATGCGAGAAGATATACTTCCGAAGAGCAAGAACGCATCTTGCAAGATTGTGTTGATGAGGTTAGTTTTCTCTTTTTCCTTCTCATTTTCCCTACCATTCATTCCTCTTCTACTTCCCCTCATACCCCGACCTCATAAATTGAAAAAGAAGACAACTGACAAATTACTTAGACACTAGCAAATGGCGTCCTCATCACAAGACTTAAGAGCATGCCTATCTACGGTGGCAAAGAAGAAGAGTGGAAATTACAACCAGCTCTTAAAGTATGCATTACAACAGGTTTAACGAAGAAGGAAATTGAGAAAGCGGGTGTGGTTATTAGACATGCGATTACGAAGGTCTTGACTAGGAAGACGAGTAGTAAATTGGCTTTGCCGGCTGCGGCTTAGAGGGGATGTGTGGTGTTTTTGGTGTTAGGTGGGTAGATGACATGCTAGAGGTTGATGGGTGCGATGCGTGTTTGTTGTTGGGTGGGGGTTGGAAGGGGTAGAAGGTAGATGGAAGGAGGGAGTGTGAGGTGTGTGGTATGCTGGGTGGTGTTTTAATGTATTATGTTTTTGAGAGCACTAAAG
>JWJB01010053.1:0-30557 GCA_000812895.1 Rutstroemia sydowiana | reverse complement strand
GTATTTACGGTGTCTGATGTCTGAACATTGTCGACATCGTATAGAGAGCTTGCTTCTTATGGGGAAACAAGAAGACCCGACCATACTACAGAACTGGGATAGATAGGTGGGATGAAAAGTGTGCTTTTACCAGAGACGATATCGTAGGTGAAGTAGGAATCGGCAAGCGGACATCCGGTCAGATAGTAGAAGTATCGTCGTTGTCTGCGAACGAATTAATGATGACGGTCGTGGTGGCGTGAATTAATGGAGAGGGGTAAAGATACCTGAATGGCGCCTCTAAGTCACAATCTTCTACCACCCCGCTTTTTTGTGACTCGAGATAGAGTAAGCCAGTTGCATCGGGGTTCTTGGACTTTATGTATTCAGCGACTCTTTTCGCATGAGCTTTGGCGGGGTATTTCCCAGAGAGGACATCGAGAACCGCCATGGTGAGGATTTTGAAGTAAGACTTGTGGGGGTGAAAAGATGTAGCAGTGTGGAGAATCCGACAAACTTGGATCTGGTGAAACGTCGGCTTAGAGATATATTTTGTGGCAGAGAATATTCTTTGTGGTCCGAGGCTTAGCAATCTCATGAATTTAGTCGGTAGCCTTCTTTTCGGGGTTGCCGTTGTCTAGAACTCTAGCTTGGAGCAACTTGGAGCCACGAAAAGTCTAAGCAAGAGATAGCCCTCGGCTCGGTCCCATAGCATAGTAACAACCGGCCCGTCTTTCGGCATCCCTATCAATGGCGGGGTAATTGGTTTAACAGCTTAACCTCCAAAGAAATTTCCACTCTAGTGCATCCTTTGCACACCTAGCTACTACTAGTACTACATAGGTAGTAATAACACTAATGACTTATTATCGAATTATTCTATCTGTACAGAACAATACCGGTAGTTATGTCAATTCGAGGGTAAGTGACTATCAGTCTCAATAAACTATGTAGAAATTGATACTGCAGCAAGTTACGATGTCGGATTCATCTTTATATTTAGATCAAGCACATCCTAAACATTCTGTGCATGTCGATATATACCAAAGAGAAAAGAGGAAAATTGAGTTGAGCGGGTACGACTATATCATTATATCTGCGTATCCAGGCATTAAGCACAGATTACGAAAGTTGTGGTATCGTGCTACAAACAAACTATCAAGCTATAGTAAAATTCATTTCCATCAAGCGACATAGTGCCATCCAAAGAATAACATCCAACGCTTCGCGCCTTTCAGAACGCCGAGTCCATGTATTGCGCCTTCTCTAATGAGAGCTCCCTCAATCGAATACAGTCACCACCACCTTTACATACACTCGTGGCAATTTACAAAGAAAAGTTTGAATCCTATGCCTCCTCCGAATTTCGCGGAACCATTGTATTCTTACTACTCTCTCCACAACCATGCATGTCCAATATCCCATTTCAAACACCATTCCTACGCATTTATGAAGCAGCCGTGACTTCCACTACCGTTTCTTGTGCCGATAAATTTGACCTCTTCTTACTGAACAGATCCATTCTCGGGACGAAGTTTACCGAACCCTGTAAAGACGCGACCTCCTTCAAGCTTATAGCGTGTTGTTGTAAAGCTTCCTTACTAGTCTTAAATTCGAAATTTGTGAGAAAACAGAAGTTTATCTCCAGCCTCGATAGCTCCTGCTCACTGACTCCCCCGACTCTCGAGAACCGAGCATGTGCATAACTCTGATCTTCCAATGCTTTCATGGCGACACGTAACCCAGCAAGTATAAGTCGATGTGAATTCCGCCTAGTCACCGGTATTACACGTTCATCGACTGCCACTCTGTGTATATAAGAACTAGTCGCAAGATATACGGCAGTCGACATTGGACACCACTTATGTATACGCATGAGATAATCTTCAAGCGAGATCGGCGGAGGTTGTTTCGAGTAAAATTTGCGTGTGATGGCGCTGTGCTGAATGTTGAGAGGTTCGGCATTATCCCCAACAATGATATATGGTTCTGCGGGCATATTGCTCAGAGTAGTCATGGGACGGTTTCGTAAATTGACTCCATCCACAACATCTTGACCAGTAGCCTGTTGTCTCAGGCCGGCCAGGTTTGTGAATGAACCAGACCGCCTTATATTCTCTTTCTCTTCTTGCATCCCCTTCATATTCGGCATCGTTGAGTGTTCTGTAGGTGGTGTGGGTGGGATGTCTCCAGTGATCTGCACTAAAGCTTCGATACCTGCACATAATAGCTTTAGTGCCGTGACTGGCGACAGGGTGAAAACATCGAGACTATTCGGGGATGGCGGTAAGTATCCTGGGTCATGAGGAAGGCGACCGGCACAAAGACCTGCATCAGATGAAGGATTTGGAGGAGGCGGTAACACACATTCGTCCGAATTGTTGACAAACGAATCCTTGCTTGAATTTATGTAGGCCATGGTATCGACAATATGGTAATCGATGAAGACAAGAATTGATTTTGCGGAGCCTAAGATTTATTATCAACTCTGAAAGCTTTTAGATGTTAATTCGATTCTTATTTCGTCTTCATGCACCACTATACCAAGATCGAAATGGATATCAGATTCAAGAATGGAGCAAATGCCTGGGCCAGGGAGGCTTAATGGATGCTTGATGTAGCTTCCAGAAGAGCATGTTCTCGGTGACAGACAATATGCAAAATTTGTTGTTTGAAGGCGAGATTGGGTGTGTGAGGTGGGATATATGGCCTTATATTGAGTGGAGTAGTTATGGAGAGCTGAAGTGGGTTTTCATTACATTATCGGCACAATATAAAGTTCAAGGATCAAAGGAAACAACTACTAGGACCAGATAGGTAAGGAAAGAATGAGAAAAAGGCTTGATATGGAAATTATTCAATATTTAATTATTTAAAATAAAATTATAATACAAATTAAATGGAATTTCCAATATGGAATTTCAGGAGTAGAATTAAACAAAACATATATAAAACTTACTTCAACTTAATATTATTTTATTAACTACCTAGAATATATTGGAGCAACAAACTTGAATGGCCTACTATTTATTAATATCTAGGAATTACCTTCAAAGTTACCTATATAGGTCTAGGTAGATATTATTGGAATTTTAACCGTTGAAGACATTGCATTATCTATAAAAATACCATTACTCTGATGACTGAGAATTGAGAACTTTGCAGTCTTATATGCAGTTATACTGTATATGTTTCTTTTTTGAAGAAGTGGAGTACATCCGAAAAAGGTACTGTATGCATGCTGTAGAGCTACGAGGAGTATACTAGTAATAATCTTTCACCGATAAAGAAGCCGGTTGAAAATATATTTATTGGTAGGTAGGTATGTACTCGTCTCGTATTACCTAGGTAGGTAGGTAGGTAGGTAGGTAGATTTTGATCACCTGGATCATATATACCTACCTAGGCAAATACTATACTTCGTACTCTTCACTTTTTTCCTAACTCAATTATCTACCAGGTATACCTTAAAATAAGTACCTGGTACAATAATTGAAGCTCGTTGTCTTTCAAGTTTCTACCCGAGTATTCGTTTTGCATACCAGATTCCAGTACCCTACTCAAGTACTCCATATAAGGAGAAAAAACTACAGAAGCATTCTCCGCAATTGTGCAGATTTGGTGAAGAAGTTAACTCTAGATATCGATATTTAAACCAATGATTAAGTACTTTTATCTTCAAGGTTCTTCAAGGTTCTTCAATGAATCTCGCGTTAGGCCCTGGCTAAACGTGGTGACATGAGGCCGGGTCATACTAGCAGCCACCTAGATATTTACCGCCGTGTCTGCTGTAGATGTTTACTACTATACCTAGTCTTTAATGTAGTGTAGAAAATAATCGCTCCAATAATCTCAAAAATCAAGGGTATCGATTATTTCGCAGCTACCATATCCCATTCTTCGAGCTATCAAAGTAGAACATCTTATTTTGACATTGGCACATTACTTTACCATGTATATAGAAGTACTGCCCATGTCTTGCTTGTTGCTTCAAACACTCAATACTCGATACTCAATTGGTGACTAGGAATGCTTTGCATTATAAGTAGTAGCTAAATCCATATCTTGGTGACTACGTGGTTTGTATAATGGTAGTTAATGATAGTGAGGCTACAAAATTTGCATTGCTACGTGACATCTTGTGAAGCACGGGACCTTCTCATTGTAGCTAGAAATAGCCTCTTACAAGCAAAATCCCCCGCACTTGAAGGGATTTGATCAGACGTTTTCTTAGAGGACTAGGGTTAACGTGGTGGTAAGATTTACGATACCCATGTACATTCACATCCATCTGCACCCGAAATTGTGAATGTGAGGTCCGGACTTCTTAAACAAGGTTACGTCCTTGGTATGGCTTGTCATTATTATTATTTTCATTTCGTGGGTATACATAATAACATGTTATACTCGAAGTTCCTCTTTAAGCTTACTCCTAACTCCAAATCATATATTCAGTGATTCTTAACCCTTCTAAAACCCTTCTAGTAATCCAATAATACCCTTCAGTCTTTCCATCTGTTTAAGAATTTTTGCATGTCATCTGTAGGCAGTGATGCAGCAACAGCCTTTTTATAATTAGCTAAGGACGACGCAGAGATGCGCTTAATTGAACTTACGGTATTGGCGTGGCTTGAGAACGTTGCAGTCTGGTATTGCGTCAAGGTCGCTACAACAGTTGCTACATCCAGGTATGTGGTGGCTATAGATACAGAAGATGTTGGGTATTGAGCCGCGGTGTTGGTTGCCGTAATCGAGGTAGGTGGCATGGATGCCATCGGGGCATATTTTGTTAGACCAGTTTGATCTGCAAATGGAATTGCGAATTCACTGTCGGTATCAGCAGCAGCGGCAGCAGACGTGGTCGTGGTCTTAGCGGTGCTTGTTGTAGAGGTGCCTGTCTTTGAGGTGCCTGTCGTAGAGCTACTTGTCACATCGTTCACATCATCGGGCCCATCCGTCCCACTTATGGTAAACGTAGTGGTACCCGTCATTCCACTCACTGAAAATCGATCGGAGTAAATAGTAACAGTTCCTCCCGCAGTGGCCGTAGCTATCATCTTTAAAAAACTATAGAGTAATCAGTTTTGATTGAATTAGTGCTGGTTTGAAAAGTACTTACTATCCATTGGTAACATCACCTCCCGAAGCGGATGCTGTTATCTTAGCTGTTACAGATGTTCCTGAGAATGTAGTCCCTGCAGGCTCAATGTTTATGACTTCTGTGGCACCGGTATTCGTTCCATAGTATAGGTCCAATTGATAACTCTCCAAATCTGAAATAGATGGAGCATCCGAATTATCCGTCCAGCTAATAGTAAATGAACTTCCAGCTGTCTCTGAAGCTCCAGCTGCGGGTGCTGAGAATTCTGGGTAGGCAAATGCTGAAGGCAAAGATGCCACGAAGAGCAAAGGCAAGGAAAGGCGCATGATGAGTTCAAACTCTTTCGCAGATTGTTTTTGAGAAGATGATTGATGCACAATCTTCAACTTAGTAAAAGAAAATAGTCTTAAGGGATAGTCGTGGTTGGAATCTGACAATTGTGAAAGTTCGTTCCAATTATTTCAAAGTTGCCAAGGTAGATTCGTAAATCCAGATCCATCACATATCTACCGACGCAATCGTTTATTTTGGCCTCATCAGGCATTCAGGGGTGAATAAGGAATGTACCGTACCCTAGCCTAGCACTCAATGTTTAACGTACATTTTCTCGTATTGATCTCCTCATCCTTATGGTGCGACAGCTTATTTTGATCGATCTGCTAGTAATTTCTATCACCATATCTCTTCCTCATAAGAAATTAAACAAAATTACTAGGGGTGTACCAATGAAGGCCACTAGAACTACTCTCAAATCTTGAGTACCTAGGTGCAGTACTGTTAATCGTCGGTATTTGTATTTCAACTTTAAGGAGCGTTCGCCCTTAGTTGGGAAAAGCGAGCTGTCCCCCACAAGCGAGCTGTCCTTTTAATATAAAATCTTATAAAAATAAATCTATTTAATAAGAAAAATATTTAAATAAATTTATAATTATTATTTGTTATTATAAAGCTATTTGAAGAAGTTGTTTTTATTAAATTTGAATAATTTGTACTAATACAATTAATTATTGAAGTTGAAAATTGAAGTTGTTGCTTTGAATATTGAAGATTGAGAGAATTATCAAAATTAAGGTTGAATATAGTGAGTAGTACTGATAGAAAAGCCTGATTACTATCTATTAGGTAGTAGATTCTCAAGAGGACAGCTCGAGTGTGGGGGACAGCTCGGTTTTCCCGACTAAGGGCGAACGCTCCTTAAAGTCGGAATAAAAACACCGACGATTACGAAGTTATGATTTTATATCTTAATAGATGCTATTAGGCTATTCAAGGTTATTCAAGGCTACCTTCGGTATCGGAGTTCGGATAGAACTACTCATCTTATCTTATCGGATCTTTCTATTTTGGTGGTGGAATAAAATCACTTCACTTCACCATATGGAAATCTTATTAATGAATTTCCCTCTCTTAAGTTTTTGCCTTTGATTAAATAACAAAGCCTTTTTTTTGCCTGCAACAGGTGGTGAAGTTAAAGTTGAAAAACTTTTTTGTTTCATCAAATTTTTGTACCTTCATTTTTCAACCTCGCATCTTGAACTTACTTCCTAACCAAACCCACGACAAGTCTTCAGAATTATAACGTTAATAAAATCGAACATGCCGCCAGTTACTAGCACGCCCGCGCGGGCACCAATACTGGCCATGAGTGCTTCTGAGTTGATAGGAAATACTCCTCTGGTACGACTAAACAAGATTCCTCAGAGCTTGGGTATTGAGGCGGAAGTGTATGCTAAAGTCGAACTATTTAATGCTGGTGGAAGTATCAAGGACCGGATTGCACTCCGAATGATCGAAGAAGCAGAGAAGTCTGGGAGAATCAAGCCCGGTGATACACTCATTGAGCCAACAAGTGGCAATACGTAAAGAAGCCTTTCAAATGGTTTATATAAAATTCTAACTTCCTTCAGTGGTATAGGTCTTGCCCTTGTTGGCGCGATCAAAGGATACAAAACCATCATCACTCTACCCGAAAAGATGTCCCCGGAAAAGGTTGCAGTTCTGCGAGCACTTGGGGCCACTATCATTCGCACACCGACTCAAGCTGCATTCGATTCACCCGAGTCGCATATTGGAGTAGCGAAACGATTGCTCAAGGAGATACCAAACTCTCATATATTAGATCAATATGCCAACCAAGACAACCCACTTGCGCATGAATGTGGCACTGCTGAAGAAATTTGGGAACAGACTGGTGGTAAGGTTACAGCTATAGTTGCGGGGGCCGGTACTGGAGGGACTATAACAGGCTTATCGAAAGGCTTGAAGAAACACAATCCAAATGTGAAGGTCATTGCGGCTGATCCATTCGGGTCCATCCTCGCATTGCCCGAGAGTCTGAACCAAGACCGTGCCAATGAATCATATAAAGTGGAAGGAATCGGTTATGACTTCATTCCTGATGTACTTAAGCGCGAGTCTGTTGATGTGTGGTATAAGACAGATGACCGAGAATCATTTGCTTATGCAAGAAGACTGATTGCAGAAGAGGGACTTCTCGTTGGTGGCAGTAGTGGCAGTGCTATAGCAGCCATGGTAAAGGGCGTGCGAGAACTGGGGTTGGGTAAAGGCGATACTGTAGTTGTCATTCTTCCAGACAGCATCAGAAGCTATCTCAGCAAATTTGCCGATGATGATTGGTTAGCAGCCAATGACCTCCTCCCACCTACACCGGAAAACTCGTCACCATCATCACCTATCTTGGACTCCAAGGCAAAGACAGATCCATTCAAAGGTGCTACTCTACGCTCCTTGAGGTTAAAACCCGTAACAACCGTCCTAGCCGACTCTCCCTGCTCCGATGCTGTCGAGACCATGCGAGAGAAGGGTTTTGATCAACTGCCCGTTCTGGCTCCCACGGGAGGCAAACTCGTTGGTCTCGTTACTCTGGGTAACCTTCTCAGTTATATTAGCCGCGGTCGCGCAACTGGCCAAAGCCCAGTTTCCTCGGTCATGTTTGATTTTACTCATATTCCCGAAGTGGTTACTGATCCAAAGGACATCAGCCGATTAGCCTCACCTCCAAAAACAAATGGCGTGGAGATTTCGACGGACGGGAAGAAGCAGACCACGCCGCAAAGAAAGTTCGTAGAGATTACGCTTGATACCCCGATTTCTTCCTTGAGCAAGTTTTTTGAATGGAATAGTGCTGCTATTGTTACGGAGAAGGGATCAAGCACAGAATTATCAAAGCCTGTTGCTGTCGTAACGAAGGTAGATTTGTTGAGCTGGATGGTCAAGCAGACTAAGGTATAGATTGCATTTGACTTAACTCTTTCTGGATCGTATACATAGTACGGGGCGTTCGGAAGACTTTAGATCTGAGCGTAGTTTATCGTTGGCTTTGGTTTCAACACCAAATAGATAAAAGAATTGCGGTGCAGTAGTTAGGAATCGTTTGGATCTATCATCTACATCTCACCAACTTGATAAGTGCAGTTCATTCGTCGTAATCAAGTAGAACAGACATCGCACGGTGCAATGTGTTATTCTAAAATCGGAAATTTATCACGACCGCAGGCTCATTGGTAACTTGGGCTTGGGTTAAGACAAGGAGACTAGCCAAATTTTCAAAGAATGGAAATATACCATCTACGTACTACATTGCACCATTAGATAGTAAATGAAGAATATGTTTCAATATCATAAAGTTATTAATAGAAATTAAGTTGGTCATTAGAAGAACAAGTCGAAGCGGTAGTTGGCTTGAGAATTCTCTAAACCTGTAGCATTAAAATCAAACTACTTGCTTAATGGCAGTACGGCCGTCAGTAAGCCGAGTTTAAGGTTACTAAGCAAGTCGCAATTCCTACTACTTTTTTACCACCCATCATCAATCTCAAAGAACAAACAAAATGGCCCAAAGATGCGACGAGTTGTAGTAACAGGGCTTGGCGCTATTACTCCGCTAGGCGTAGGAATACGACGAATATGGAGTCGACTCCTCGCTGGAGATTGCGGTATCAGTAGCATAGCTGATCGCGAACCAGCTTCACGATGGCAGGAGCTTCCAAGCAAGGTCGCTGGCATTGTGCCAATAGGCAGCAAGGCAGATGGAAAGTGGCAGTCTTCGGATTGGTTAGATAAGGGCGATGAGCGGCGAATGGCAAAATTCACACAGTACGCCATTGCGGCGACGGAAATGGCACTCAACAACGCGGGATGGAGACCACAAAAAGACGAAGAGAAAGAATCAATGGGGGTATGCCTTGGAAGTGGCATCGGAAATCTAGAAGAGTTGTATGATGCTAGTGTCGAGTATGAGAAATCGGTTAGCAATACAAATTACCATTTCCATAAAGATGTAAACTGAGTTGAGATGTAGGGCTACAAGAAAGTATCCCCTCTGTTTGTGCCAAAAACCCTTATAAATCTGGCGGCAGGCCACATCTCTATGAAATATGGATTACGCGGACCAAACCATGCCGTCACTACTGCTTGCACAACTGGCGCACATGCGATTGGTGATGCCTCGCGATTCATAGCGTATGGTGATGCAGATGTGATGGTAGCAGGCGGATCAGAATCATGCATACACCCTTTAGCTCTCGCAGGCTTTGGCAGATCCCGTTCTCTTGCTACAGCGTACAATAACGACCCGGTCTCATCTTCTCGACCGTTCGATCGTGACAGGTGCGGATTTGTGATTGCAGAAGGTGCCGGGGTTGTGGTGTTGGAGGAGCTGGAACATGCGAAGGCCCGCGGGGCTGATATATATGCTGAAGTCCGTGGGTATGGGTGCAGCGGCGATGCATATCATATTACTGCACCCAGGGAAGATGGTGCCGGAGCCTTTCTAGCTATGAAGCGAGCGCTCAAGAACAGTGGAATATCACCTGGCGAGGTTGACTATATTAATGCTCATGCTACGAGTACACCGTTGGGAGATGTTGCTGAGAATGCTGCTATAACTAGACTGATGCTTGGAGAAGAAGGGTTCGAGAATGCGAGCCAAATTGCCGTCAGTAGTACAAAGGGTGCTATTGGACACCTTCTTGGGGCTGCAGGTGCAATAGAAGCAATATTTTCCATCTTGGCTATAAAAGAGGTATGAACGGTATTATGTTTACCACAACTTATCACATTGCTAATCTTACTAGGGACGACTACCACCCACATTGAACCTCCAAAATTTGGACGAGGATTTCAGATGTAACTATGTCCCGTTGATCACACAAGAAAAAGAGGTAAATGTTGCCTTGTCCAATAGCTTTGGCTTCGGCGGAACAAATGCTTCATTAGCATTCTCAAAGTATCATTGATATCTCAAGTATCATGCAACTGTTTCCATGCCGGTTTACATCCTTGGCAAGTGTGGTCCACTTCGGATTCGTCTTCGCTTTATACATTTCTAGATCATGTTCCAGTTCCGGCAATATAGCCAAATTTCCGACCCCTCTTTGTATACCAATCCCGAAGGTTATCCCAGTTTCTGCAAGTATGGACCTGGGGATTTCCTATCAAAGTAATGGTCTCACCTCCCCCATAAGGTTTTATTGGCACGGGAGTCAGATCCCCTGCGCATTGTATAGTTTGGCGGAGTTGATCAATACAATGTTCTAAATGTTCAAATAATCAGCAAAGATATATGGGCTTGAGAGCACGGTCAACTTACCAAGGTGATAGGTTCTGAGCGGCTCTGGCAATTTATCATGCTCATCGTGTTCTGCATAATACTCCGGATATATCGCTTTCCGCACAGCATTCTGATAAAGGTCAACATGGGTTATTTGCATCTCATTCTCAGTTGAACCCTACTAAGCAATGTAAAGAGTGCATAACCTCAACTCTAAGCATAATTAGTCTCTAAAATCTCAGACTGTGAAGAGGTTTCATACTCTGTAAAATAGTAATCTTGAACTTTCACGGGATCATCCATCTTAGATGCTTCGTCGTCGGTAACAACCAGATATTGACCTGCGAGGAGATCTTCCCATGCGTCATCGATGGATTGCTCAGGCGTCCCAACATATTGTGGCTTTGATAGATCATATTCCCGATAAAATTCCATTGAGGTCTCGTTGTACCGCAAGGCATTCGTGAACGTCACTTTTTCCAATGCGATATCTGCTGTAGCTGGCTCTATATTTTGTAAGCAATATGTCTTATAAAGCGCCGTGTATTGCTCACCCCACTCGGTATCGTAGCTTCCTATTTGCTCACAAAGCGTATGTTGGCGAATATACAGGAATATCGTTGACGCTCCAAAGATTATGGAAGTTATGGCCAAAACTATTGTCAGCCAGTTGTACCTTCTCGATATCGGCCGCTCCTCATCATCTTCAGAACCCGAAGAGTACTGCTCTTCAAAATCGACGTTTGATATAAGAGGTTCTTTCGAAGCCATCTTGGCTGTGGTGACAGGTTGATACTGACTGCTCATGATGGCATGAAATATTCATTCAAAACTCCCCAGTTTTCAATTCTCATCGAATAACTTTGCATCTTAGCAGAAACCCAGATCCATCATGACTTGAGTTTGCATAACCCTACGCCATGTACACAAGCATGTCACACTGCTGTTGCACAAACATATTCCTAATGAAATGTGGCTGACGCCAGCATGTTACTAGCATATATTGTGAGATTCGATAGACATTGGAAATTCTAGCTTCGCACAACATCGGAGACTCGATGATAGCTGTAATAAAGTCCTCATCAAAATCGATTTTCCCAACTCGGAAATTTTACATCTGGATGCTTATTTTTGTCTCGAAGAATATGTCTGTCATGTGTCATTCATTACACGAGTACGATGTGCATTCTCGGCTTGTTTCATTTCGCTGCAAGATGTCACCGAAAGGTACATTCTTCATGATTGTTTTCTCTCGGGCATCTAAATCAAAAATGAAGCTAGGATTCGTGCAGAAAACACGCTTCCATTTGAAGTTGTAACTGTCTGTTTTTGGATGTGAAAGACCTCGACATTAGATATCCGAATCTCCTAACCCCTCTCTCATTCTTTCCTCTTTCCTTTCTCGCAGACATAAATATATTACAATTGAGGATCTATCTGCCCTCCGCCATTTAATCTTTGCCCTGAAGCATCGAATCGCTTTTGTCTCCAATCACAAAGATGCATTCGGCAACATTTTTCCTTCTCTGCTTCACAGCTTTTTATATTGTTCTCGCGCTACCCATCCAAGTAGGTTACTTTTCACCCATCTCCCATCATACTATTACACAATTATGCCCACTTAAAATCAATACATAAACTCATCTACCTGTACAGAAAAATGATCTCCTCAAACGCGAAGAGCCATCCTTCAGAGCAACCGATCAAGTACTTGTTCCAAGTATCCCTATTCTCGGGAAGATCGATGCCGTTGAAACCACATCTCTTCCACTAAACAAACCCGGAACTCCTCGGACCTTATTATCACGCGCAGAAGATAGAACTGAGAAAAGGGGTGTCTTGGACTATTCGGTGGATCTGGCTTTAACTATAGTCGTAGATATTGCCAATGACGCGAAAAGGGCCTTGTCACCATCAACACGCCGCGACTCCAATTTAAGCTCGCTAAAACAACAAAGTACGATCTCTACTCCCCCAAAATTTCCAAAAATCCCACGATTTTATGGAAGATAGTCACTTGTTGAGATAAGCTTCTAACAATATTGCAGCGAGGGGTGTTCAAAGTGAGAAGAGGGCTGTCCTGACAAACCTGGGTTTAGGCAAAGGTCTAGATGTGGCACCAGGTCTAGAACAAACAGTTGTACAAGATGTTGGGCCTACGCTGGAAGAGGTATTGAGTGAAGCTCCTATCGTCAAAGCTTAACACGAGAAAAGCAAGAGGTAAGCATGGAGATAGGTCTTTACTATTGATTTGATGGGATTATTATAGCCAGTCCAGTGGTTGTTTTGTATTTTTAGCAATTTTTATGGCAATGAGAGTGTAGATGCATTTACTTTTTAAGATCTTGATGGGTGGGTTTCATAGCGTGGGGATCTGTAAAATTTCGGGAAAAATGTTCGTGCCCCTGGAAAAATGAAAGTGCAGATGAAACTCAATTATACCCACATGCAACATACACTTACTTAGCATATATAACTTTGAATTTGAATGGAACTTCTGTTTCTAATTGGAGGAAAGGAAAGGGATCTACGGGTTTATATGGGAGAGCTGGGATGATAATGCTTGCTCCCAACCTCTTATCATAAATCAAGCACATCACCTCAATACGAAGATACAAGTGCGCAAAGACAAAACGAAACAAGAAGAATGATCCATTGTGTCAAAAGGTATCATATACAACCAATTCAACCATCTACCTCTTCCAGTCCTCTCTATACACTTTCCCTCCTCTTCTTTCATCCTATAACCCTCCGTCTCCAACATATAAACCCAACCACTAAACGAATTTAACTTCCCCAAACATACCCGCTCTAACCTGAATTAACGCTGCCAACTCCAACAAAAACTCCTGCAACACAATTACGTTGGTCAATACATGACTAACGCTGACTTTTTTCTCTTCCACCTCCACCTCTGCTTCCAACTCTGTCTCTGTATCTGTCTCTCCACCCTCACCAGTCGTCGACGCTGTACTGCTCAATTCTATGCTCTCTTCCTTGCTTTCGGCCACCCCATCTGATGTTGTGGATGCATCAGCGGACGCCTTGAGATTGGGAAAAGGAATCGGTGTGATCGCTGCTTTAGGGACCGGAATTCCTACCCTCCGGTTGAGAATTCCTTGGTCGATGGCAGCAAAGGCGGCTGCTTGACTAGCGGGTACGCCCCGAGCTTTCATGCTTTCTTCTTGATCACGGTAGGCGCTAGAGCGGGAACTGGCCCGAGATGGCGTTTGTACATCCCCACCAAATTGTGGAGTTGGCGGGAACATACCGCGATGTGTTGGGGTAGAGAAACCATGGCTGCCGCTGGCGCTTCTTTGCTCTCTATTCGTTCGGCCGCGCGGCGATCTTTCTCGACTGGGTGTGCTGAAGTCGGAGAAAATGCGCTGTGCAACTTTGTCAAGAGTAGATTGACGGGGTGGAGACTCGGCATTGTCAGAGGACTCTCGGTTGTGCCTTGGTCGGTGATGCACGGGTATAGACATTGATGCAGCTTGTTGAAAAGACTCGCGGCGTTGTTGGAGGATATCTTCAAAACGTGGAATTTCTGTGCGATAGATGGAGACTTGTTCAACGAGGATGTTGAGCCGGGCTAACAACTCCGGCTGTGGAGTTGCCGTCCATTTAAGACGCCGTTGTGTCAATTTGAGGGCACGGATTTGTGCCTTCTCCTGAATTTCCGTCGGATCTCCGATAGTTGCAAAAAGAAGGTCTTCTGCGATTTCTTCCTGTCTACCTTCGTCTTCTTCTTCGTATACATACTTCGAAGGATCCGGTAACAACCAGCCGTCGACACTCATAAAACCACATGTGGCTAGATCCACAATAGCTGCTGTCAACGCCAAATTCGTCTCTATAGAATTTGTGAAGAAGGTCGAGAGTATCTCAACTAAAGTCTTCAGTACAGGATCTTCGGGTCTCAAGGTGTGTGGACGAATATCTCTGGGTGCGCCTGGTATTGATGCTTGTGGGCCCGGGAATTTTGAAGTTCCTCCAGAGGATTTTGGTGCAATGAGTGGTAACGAGCAGATGTGACTTTCCAAAATGTTCATACCATCCTTGATATGGTTCTCATATACTTCATCGAAATTGTCCTCACCACCGAGTTCCTCGGCTAATGTGAGGAGATGCTCCACTTCTCTTTCATGGGCAGCTATTGTTCGTTGCGGTCCCTCGCCCAATGTATGCCCTGTGCGAAGAAGTGTTGTGACGGCATATCGATGGTGTCGCTTCAAGATGGCAGAGACGAGTTGTAAAGTGACAGCCACAGTCTGTTGACTCTGTGATCGCAAGCTACCTTGGATGAGGTCCACAAGATTGTACAATGCAGGTGTAGATGGCATATCTTCCTGCATCGTCATCATAGTTGCAAGATCCAAAGACTTTCTTTTCCTCGCAGCACTTACGGAAGCTCGGCTGCCAATGGGCGCAGGAGTAGTGTCCGGTAAAGCAAGTAGGTAGTGGAGGATGAGGTGTATCATATCCGGGTGATCCAAAGCTTCTAGAATTCTTCGTAGGTAAGTTAGAACGGCCACCGAAGACCCTCCATCCACATCAGATGATTCGAGCAAAGATGGATAACTGTAACTGTTAGTACTGAACGAACGATATATTAAGGGAACGTACAGTAACTGCTGGAGGAATATAACCTGGAAATGTTCCAAGAGTGTTTGCTTGACCTCAACCGACTTGCAATGATTGAGAACATCCTGCCAGAATACCAAATGTGAAAGAAAAGTTTCCATCTGCGATTGAAAATCCTCATCGACCGAGCTCATAATTTCATGTGTCGTCGTTGGATGCTGATAGTCGGAAAGTGCCAGTATAGGAGGCAGTGCATCTGGAGGGTGGTCGATCACCAGTTTTCTGCTGAGTTGACTGTAGAGTGCACCTAGCCCTGTTGCCATCAAAGTAGCAAGATCACTCTCCACAATCCACTGTTCCAAGTTAACGTCGTTGGAGGCTGCTTCGATGACATAAAGAAGTCCTGTCCTAGCGAAATCACCACACCTTCCTTCCTCGTGTATGTAATCTATCAGAAGGTAGAACAGCGGGAAGTCCTCCTTATGTGTCATTCCTGCAAACTTCTCATGTGCGTCTGCATACGTCTTTCCTGCCTCATCATCTCGGCGTTGTGATGTAAACCAAACGGGTAGAATCTCAGGATCAAGCCTAATCTTCGTAGTAATATTGAAAGATAACTCCACCACATCAACAACTGTCTCTGAGCCTAAACTAATGCTATTTGTACCCGTAATCCTAGTAAGTAAATTCATTAGACTTTTGGAAAACGTTTCATTTTCCACAAAGTTCTCTTCTTCGCTGTCAAGCAACGATGCGAACAAGGCCACGGCCTCTCTGATGATTCCTTCATTATATGATGTCGTAGCAATCTTTCCAATCGATATATATATTTGTTTTGAAGCTGCAAATGCTATGCAAGGATGCGGTAGAGGTCGTCTGGATTCATCGCTGAGGACACGGGTGATTTCCGATAGGCAGATTCGAATGTGCTCAGCGGCTTCGTAATCTCTCGCAAGATTTGACGCACCGCGCCATAGTTGCTATACAATCCTGTCAGATCTGCGAGAGTTGGGTAGTAATAAGTTAAGATTAGCTTACCAGAAGATGATTGTACTCCCGTTTGAATCGTGTTAAGCGCTTTTCTGGGTTGTTCGAAGTTGCTTTATTGGCAGCTGGTGCTAGGGAAGTGCCCGCTATCAAGCGTTGCCACTATTCTAGGTATCAGTAAAGGCAAAGTTACAAATGAGGATGTGATTTTCTTACAAAATCCATGGCTTCGAAGGAGGCATCCTTTTCCGTTGTCCTTATCGCAACAAAATTGTCCGGGCCGGAGTGGATGAACGCGTGAAACAAACGCGCCTGCAACTTTAATCGACAGAGTGTTAATTATTGGCTCTCCAATGATACCTGACCTGTCTAATAGAACTATGTATGGTACGAGTACAAAAAGTAAGCCTTATAGCAACAACATTAATGAAAGTAAGAACAATCGAATGCAGTACTGTAATATGTATTCTATTGATACATCATTATAAATAAGTTCTCCTCCAAATCATTTAAATCAAGATTTTACCCTTTTAACCCCACCTCATCGATTTGTATGATGTATGGAATACTGTACAAAATAACCTTTTCCACCTCATCGCCAAGTATAATTGCATCCCTATTTATCTCCAGATCGAAGAAACAAGGAGCCCTCCCCAAAAGAATCTAATATGTACAGTTCAACCTACCCTATCTATTAAGCCCAAATGAGAATAATTTACAATGTCCAAATTCCAATAACTCCAGCTAAACATATACTTCCCAAAAACCATACATCAAGATTCGGCCTAGAAAC
Organism: Rutstroemia sydowiana; assembly: GCA_000812895.1. Lineage (NCBI taxonomy): Eukaryota > Fungi > Ascomycota > Leotiomycetes > Helotiales > Rutstroemiaceae > Rutstroemia > Rutstroemia sydowiana. Next base: position 13,541 of record JWJB01010053.1, on the reverse strand, counting down.
GGAATGTGAAGTAGTAAGTGCAGCATTGGTCGTCGTTTGAGGTAGTTTACTGCTACCTGCTGATGTTGATGCAGAACCTGATGCCGATGTGCCAGTTAATGAAAAGGTGCTTTCCCAATTCATTTCAATGACAAGCGAACCTCCTCCTGACTCCAAGCTGAGCACTTCTCTCGATCCTGTCATAGTACCGCCTTTCGTCAATGTCTGACTGCCTGCAACAAACGCCGAAGATGGATTCTCAATGACAGTCGAAGGTCCTATGACTATGTAATTAGAGGTTGCCGAAGTAATGATGGGTTCAAGTGAGATCGTTTGGGAGGCGCCATTAATCAAAATGTAGGAGCCTGATGTTGGGAGGATATAGGTCGAGCTAGATAAAACAACGGTTCCACCAGCAGTGAGTGTGGAGCTTCCGACAATGTATTCCGACGCAGCATTCTGTGTATAGGTTATTCCTAAATTGGAAAATACTGCCAACGAGGTTTCGGCGGCCACCAAGAGGCTTGATAGTGCTGCTGTCGAGGTGATTGTGTTTCCTGATACTGAGCCGGGCACTACCCCTTCTTGATGCATTTTGGTAGTTTGAGAACCCTGAAGTAAACTCACGGAGCTGGTGGGACTGTTGATAGGAATTGTGGTGGTCGAATACGTAGTCCGCATTGCAGAAGCTGCGGGGGTCAATTGCGTGGGTACAGTAGTATAGGCTGGCGGAATAATTGTGGATTCTACTGAAGGTGAAGGAGTTATACTGGCTTCACCAGTTGCAGTTGCGATACTACCGTAGTTGCCAATCATAGTTGTTGTAATAAGTACTGTTGCAGTGATTTCATTCACAGGAATGTATGCCGTAGGTACGCCTTTTCCAGTGCCCAACTGACAGTTTCCAAGGCTCAGTGAGACACCTGACGTGGTTGAAACTGCATGGCTAACCATCCACTCCCGCAGTTCAGTCGGCAGACTTGTAGAAATTGAGCCAGAGTTGGCCTGGCCATTCGTAGAGTCATCATCAGCCATAAAGAACCCCGATGGGGCAGGGGAAATCTCTTCGCCCCCGGTACCTGTGGCGTTTCCTGGGCTTGGACAAACAAATGCACTGTTTGTGGTAGTCGGGGATAGAGTCTCGTAGAGCACATTGGTGTATATCCATACAGGGGTGGGCGAATTATACACGCTGCCATAAGGGTCTGTGAAAGCGGTTCCACGTATTAGGGTCGTCGATGCTGTATATACCCCAAGGTCCGTCCCAATTATGTTCGTTGGAATACTTTCGAATGATGTTTGGCTCAATGCTGTTGAGTTGGTCGCTGTAACAAGCTCTGTAAGTGCGGTATTATCATACTGCGAGACGATCGTCGAGATCGTTGTTATTGTGACATCGATGCTATCTGAATACCACAAAACCTGGCCGACTTCAAAGGACGAAAGATAGCAACATGTTGGATTGATTCCGGCAGTAGTTATGGACGCTATTAAGGTTGAGGGTGTTGGGCTCGCTGGATCCAAGCGCACTTTGGAATGTTAGTATCGATTGCAGAATGTAGTAAAGATATGTTTGACTCACTAAGATCTCCACGCTGCTTATATGCCAACACGCGAGTAGCCCAAAAGTCGATGAAGAGCACAATCTTCCAAGTCAACATTCTGAATGGAAAAGTGTACCGAAGGAATCCTAACTCCCAGAGAAGGAAAATGGAGAGTGTCGTAGGAAGGACTAGAACATGGAGCAGATCTATGAGATATAACACAAACTTTCAAGGAAGACAAGTGGAGCTTAGATTTACCATTATGGTGTTAGACCAGGTACATGTAGGATCCGTCAGCAATTGTAAAACTATAGCCGCCAACGAAACTTTTGTTTGGCATAGTATATACATGGTGCAAACAACGATGACCGCGCGTAGCGCCACAGCCTCAGGCGCAGTTTACATCGATTTGAAAGAAAGAAATTCAAGCATTGAGAGATATGATCGATGCACGCTTCCACAGATCTTTGCAATATCTCGCCCTTTAATCCCAATTTATAGCACAAGGAATTTCTTGCCATGTGTTCAAATCTAGGAGATTTCCTCGAGTCCTTACGCTCTCGAGGAAAAGTGTTTCTGGTAGTTCATCAGCCTCTATAGCTTCTACTGTGACCCAAACTCCGAAGGGGTATCCCAATTCATGGCTAAGGTATACATCATTGTACGTACACTAATGAGTGTGTTCATTTTGTGAGGCTGATTGCAAGGAGATATTATGAGGAAATAGCCTAGCAAACATTGAGCAGTCAACCCTAGCCCATCTCGAAATGGTGTAGCAAGAGAAGACCCCAAATACTGGATGATTGACACTGGGATGTAAGGGCATGTATTGATGAGGTGATGAGTTTTTTTCAATGTGATGGAAGGGGAAAGCAGACTTAAATTTAAATAATGTGAAAGTAGGATTTAGTCAATTCTACTTCTGTACCTTTTTAGATGTGATAGCTACAAGGGTGGGTATAAATAACCTTGGAAATCATCATCCTTCAGGCTAATTTTGACATTTAAGCGCTTTCATACCGGAAAATAATACTCGAGTAAAATGGAACCCTTATTTAGAACAATAGATCCTCAATACCCTAGCCATCGTCGTCGCCTTTACTTCTTTGGTAAGTCGATCACTTACGTTGAAGAGTATTACTTATAAACTATTCGAGATTCAAATTCTAGAATACCAGACTTTCCGGATCTTAAAGAGTTACAAAATGTCGAATTATTGAAGATGTGTACCGTAGAGTACTGGGAAGTGAGTAATTTTGAAAACCAATCAGATCTTCTAAGGCCACCAGTTGGTTCTAACTTTCACTGCTAGTCTGCTCCGCCCAATATACATCGGCGGTAGCAAAGTGGAGACAATCCTTTGAGTTATCATATAATGCTGTATTATTCCATCAAGATTGATGTGAAGTTTCAAAAGCGCACTGTACATTGATATATGGAAGTATGCAGTGGCAGTGTAGCAGAAGGGATGGATGTTAGAACTTGAAGAGTGAACCGAGCTCCCGAGTCACCGACAGATTTTTCAATTCTTCTTCAAGTTGGGTTGATTGGGTTGGTTTGCGTCGCATACTGTACCCATTCTAAGGGTTGGGGTTGAGTTGAGATGATGGAGAACCCTTACAGTACCCGTTATTTTGGTTATTATTGTTATTGCTTCACTAATCATTATCCTGGTAGAAAAATTCTAATAAGGATCAGGCAAGAATCAAGATACGATATGAAAATAAATAGATCGGTGTGAACTTTGAAGCGGGATGCATCATCCATGAATGGGATGGGAATCATGGGATGTCAGGTTTGTTTGGATTCTACTGTACCGATTACCTAGGTATCTAGACTTTAAAGTGTCATCATTTTCATCAGCTGAGATTAATAGGAGAGGGGTATGAAAGACATGTACATACTACCTAGTAGGTATAGAAACATAGAATTTTCCCAAATATACAATAACATACAATACAATATGCATGAATAACTTGGTACGCCTAGAAATTATTCTATCAAAATCTTGAAGGTTATTTTACTTCTTATGATTCTCGTGATTCTAGAGATAGATATTATTATTAGTATACAACAACATACTAACGTCTAGTAGAGTACTAATAATAATAACAATAATAAGTAGGTACAAGTACCTATATGTAAGATATATATGCACGAAATAATTATCATGTGCATCAAACTCTGCAGTATGTAGGTATATGTACGAAGTATAGTACTTACAGTAGTACAAGTGGAGAAAAGGCGTGAAAATAAATGCAGTAAATGCAGTAAATGCAGTGTGTTTACATTGCCCATTACATTTGTTTATACCAGTACAGTCAGGTACCTACAGGAGGAGCTTAAGGTACCCGTTTTTACCTAGGCAATTACCTAGGTGGATAGGTAGTACCTATAGTCATCTCATCTTTATTTTTCTCCTTTACATGCTCTTCTTCCTTTATTCCGTATACACCAAGTAAACATATACCAGTGTAAATAGTATAGGTAAACAATATTCGAGTATACGATATTGATTCATCTAAATAATAATTATCTGATACTTACAGACATATATATAAACAGATACTGTATATATTTACATTATATTCCATCATATGGAATTCAAAACATGAGATGAGCATGAGCATGAGCATGAGCATAAGTTTATTCTTAAAAGTCAGTTTTTTCCACTATTTATTCAAATATTAAAATGTATCTGATGTTGATCTTTTTTGTACGGTTATTCTTAAAATATTCCCGTAGTATCCACTTCAATTAACCAATCATTTTAACTTTTACACTATAATATTTTTAAAAAAAAACCCGATCAATTCCATGTGCGGGGCAATCCCTAGTTAAATGGTAGTACTACCTAGGTACTACTAGGTTTAAGCAACATAAATGATAATAAAGGCTCCCTACTTCTACTCCGTAAAATACAAAAAAAGAAAGAGCGTTGCTACGGCAGCTTCCTTACTTTCTTCTTGATTCGATTCGATTACAGTACAAATCTTTTTTAACTACACCACTATAGAAAAATAAACAACGAGGGAATATTTACTACTACTGCTACTACAGTACTACTCAATATCTCTCTCAAAACAATACTCTATCTATCATCCAATTACTCTTCTACGAAATTCAAACTTCTCTCTCTCGACTTTCAACTCTCTTCCCTCATCGTCGACATTTTTCCTTTTCATTTTTGTGTTTTAAACATCGACAAAAAATAAAAAGGTGTCTTATTAGCAAATACTTTAAAAGGGGGTTTAGAACAGGACTTCTTCTTCTTCTTCTTCTTCTTTTCAAATATCAAAAGATCGATTCTAAACACGCTCGTTTATACCCCGTTTACCAGTACACGAACTGTAAACATTACATTCCTCGCGCGTTATTTTTTGAGAGAAAGGGCCTTCTATCAACATCATCATTTGTTAAATTTCCACATTTTCAATTTGACATTCCACAATATTGCATTTGGCTACTGCAACGTGAATTAATTTCTCCACTCACCTTCAGCATTTGGGTGAGGTTTGAATGAACCCACATTATGGCTTCATCATCGCAACCGGTAAGCGCATGCTATCTTGGTTATTAAGATCAACAGTCCATTCAAGGTAGTTCTAACATATCGTAGGTTCCTCCTTTGAGAATTCAGAAGGGAACTAGCTCAACTGGATCGCCTGCCAAAATTAAACGCGCACTCACAGATCTTGCGCCATCCGAGAAACGAAGGAATTCACCCAGTTACAATACAGCTTATAATCAAAATATAGCCACAAAGGTGAGAAGAATGCATATACTATTTTCAGTATGATTTTTTCGGAGAATTAAAAGCTAATTCGGACGCCACAGAAAATGTTGCTCAGCGGAGAGTCGTCTCCATTCCAATCATCCCCATTCAATGCTTCTGTAGAAGGTTCATCTCCACGACTATTCTGGCAAGGCCGCGACCCATCAAGCCCAAACCGGCTCAGTACAGAGAACTCGTTTAGTGGAAAAGATTCTACGAATTCTTCGACGTCACCCACGAGGAGGATATCTATCGAGCGTCTGCAAAAAGCCTCGCGAGTTAAAAATAGTAGTATGTATGCAAGAGAGCAGAAACAAGAGTACGACCCTACTTCTGTGCCAGTTATCGAAAGGCCACTAGCGAAGCATCTGCAAGGAAATGCCTATGGAGGAAAAGGCCTGGAAGGATACAGATCGTCAGAGCAAGGTCGGACATATAGCCATCAAAAGACGGATAGTAAAAGTAGTCTATTGAGCAACGCACCAACGTTCAGTCCTCCCAGAGACCCGCACAAATCAGGATCAAACGGAGCGCGATCGCCCAGCAAAGACCAAATGTCGCCTACAAAATCATCAATGGCAACTAGTCGGTATAACAGCAAGTCATTGTATGACCCTGAACATAATCAATGGACTGAAGAGCACTCAGAGGATGAACGGGAGCTCCCACCTGGTCGAGCTTTACATAGACATGCCAAGAGCGTCACTTTTGATGCAGCTCCACCACAGATCAACGAGTATGAGATGGCCACCCCGGACATCTCATCAATAGGAACGGGCTCTCGGGAGAATAGCTATGACTCAGCGGATGATGATGATGATGACAGTTATATCCATGGCGATTCTCTTGACCAGGATGATAGCTTCGATGCATCTCTTGAGGATACCGACAAAACTCCAGTGGTAGGACCAGATGACTGGAGACATTCTACCGATTCTAACAATTATGGCGCGGGATCCGGTTACTATGATGACCCTTTCGAGGGCCCTGAAGGAAGCCCTTTGCCCGATGCTCGTCCATCTTCCGCCGGACGTCCAAATGCAAGTCGCAACGACTCCATGACTTCAAATGGGGAACATCGACCACTCCCGCCACTGCCTGGTATGGGCAATAACTCTCGAAATGGCTCGGTTGAATCGACTGGAACTGTAGAGCGTGCGACAAGTCCACGAAATCTGCCAACTCCACCTCCGGCTTCTATCAGCAATGGTGGCAAGATGACGCTGGAGGAGAGGTTGCAATTGATGATCCAAGATGATGATAACCCAAAGTCGGCAGCAGAACAGCAACGCGAGCGCCGTATGAGACGTGCAGGAGCCCGCACCAGTCATACACCCGAGCATGAGGCACAATCAATCAGCATCCATGAAGATGAAGACACTCTAGATGACCTTCCAGGGTTAGGTACGTACCAGCTACCGCCACGAATCTCGCGTGAATCGATCCTGCGAAAAGTAAAAGGTCAGGAACCCTTCACTCGAGAGTCGGATTACAATCTCTCGTCCCCGGCAGCAAGCTCGAGCCCTGAACGTCCAGGAACAAGCGATTTGGCGAATATTGATCCTGATACTCCACTCCCTTCTACCGAAGAGGAATTTGATGATTCTCTGGATGAAGAAAATAGCATTTTGATCAAATCAGAAGACGAGGATGATGAGCTTGATGTTTACGGAATCCCCGAGATGGGAGGACTCGAGGTCGAGAACTACGATGACCCAGCGGAAGACGACGATGTGGATAGTGACTACTCTGATGATATGCCATCTCACGAAAGTCCAACATTTCAAACAAACAGTGTCCCTGAAGATGATGGCCCTCCTACTCCTCGAAATATTAGCCCAGCCAGCCATTCGGGTGATTCTGTAAAAGAGCAACGAAGAATCTCACTGCCTGAATTCTCGGGACTCGTCAACGAGGCAGACTTTGAATTAAGCCTCAAACCTTACATGACACCCTCGCCACCACCCCAAAAAGAGGTCGAAGAACGAACTGTCTCCCAAATGTCGGATACCCATGAATACTCGGCACCATCTGAAACCCCTGAAGCGGATGCGCAGCTACCTAAGCAGGCCTGCGATGTCGTTGATGAACCGGAAGTAGATGGCCAAGAGGTAGAAGAAGTGACGGAGGCCCCGGAGGAACCTGCTTCAACCTTAGACAAGAAGCATATGTTACCCCGTCCGGAGTATGACGGTTCGGAATGGGGGCCACAAGAGGACGACGAAGATGATGAATCTGATACAGAATCTGTTATCCACCACCCACTTCTATCTCGAACGCCCCCACCACCATCGGACTCACCTGGGATACCTGAACAAGTGGCAACAATCAAAGCTAGTAGTGGTTCAAAGCTTAAGACGAGACCATCCGTAACACCATCGGACTTAGCAGCAATGCGGGAAGCACGTCGACAAGTAAGCGGCACCGGTGGTCCAAACATCCCACCCGTTCCTCAAAGACATCGAAATCGCCCTTCTCTCAACAACGAAACAGATCTGGAAGACGACGATGCCGCTGGAGGAACACTTGAGAGGCACCCAAGTTTCAAACAGAAAAGTCTGACCCTCGATATCGGCGGAGACGGCGGACTAAGCCTGGAGCAAGACTTTGACCGAGTGATGGAAGCCCAAAAGGTGGCGTTTAATTTTTCCGATTCGACTTTCTTCCCTGGCGGGAATGGACAAGCGTCCGAGCCCGCGGACCTCACACATTTGGATGAAAATGCTAACAAAAGCCCACGACAGCGAGGTTATTTAATGAGACATAACACCAAAGTTGTTGTTGCTAGCAGCGATCACACAGATGAACCGCGGGGCGCCAAATCGGCTGGCAACTCTCCAACCAAAAAGGATCGTCCACAATCTTGGGTCGTCGAGCCATGGAATGGAAATCGCAAAAGCAGCAGAAACGGACCCCCAAGTCCTCGAAGAAAACCACCAACTGGCCCTGTACCACCAATGCCTGGTAGTGAAAGTAATGCGACAGGTTTGGGTATAGTGACAGAAGGATCTGTGCCAGAACCCGCCTCCGACGAGCCAGCAGAACGAGGCAGACTCTTCGTCAAGGTTATAGGAGTCAAGGATTTGGATCTACCACTCCCTAAAAGTAAGTTGCTCGTCACCTTCACCAGTGTTGCACGGCTAATCGACGAACAGATGAGCGATCCTGGTTTAGCTTAACTTTGGATAACGGTGTTCATTGTGTGACCACTGCTTGGCTCGAGCTTGGAAAAAATGCCCCAATTGGACAGGAGTTCGAACTTGTCGTGCCAAATGAACTTGAGTTTCAGTTGACACTCAATGCAAAATTAGAAAAGCCTGTCGCACCTAAACGTATTCAGACAGCTCCGGTAAAGACTCAGAAATCCTCGAAACCTTCCACCTTTAGTCGGGTTTTCGCTTCGCCAAAGAAGCGTAAGGAGCTCGAGATGCGACACAAGGAGGAGGAGCAACGTATTGCTCAACAAAAGCAACAGGAGGCACAAGCTATGAAGAGCGTCCCTCAACAAACCGCATGGGATCTTTTGTCGCCACTTGCTGCTGCGGATGGTAGCTTCGGTCGCTCATATGTCTGCCTGAAAGATCATGAGTCCCGCTGTTTTGGCCGGCCTTATACTGTGGATGTTGCCTGTTTCAACGAATGGGCTACGGAAGAAATCAACCAATCATCAAGTGTAATGAGTAAGCGCAGTGCTACCCAAGTACGAAAGCGTGCTCCTTACCCAGTTGGTAAATTACAATTGCAACTCCTCTTTGTTCCCAAACCAAAGGGCGCTACCGACGACGATATGCCCAAGAGTATGAACGCTTGCATTCGTGAGATGAAGGAAGCAGAACTTGAAGTTGCAAGACAGTTTGAGGGCCATCTTAGTCAACAAGGAGGCGATTGTCCAGTAAGTACAAGTGCTTTGACTACTTCTATAAATTTCTAACGTTCAACTAGTACTGGCGTCGCCGCTTCTTTAGACTGGCAGGCAATAGCCTTACAGCCTACCACGAATCAACCCGCCAACCTCGCGTCACTATTAAGCTGGCGAGTGCGCACAAGTTGATCGATGATCGTCGAGCACTGACTCAAAAGGAAACTACTGGTAAGGCCGGGAGACGTCGAAAATCTGGCTTTGCAGAAGATGAAGAAGGTTACATGTTCGTCGAGGAGGGATTCAGAATTCGGTTCAACAACGGCGAAGTCATCGACTTTTATGCTGATAGCCCTGCCGAAAAGGAAGCGTGGATGGCCGTACTAGATGCATGTATTGGCAAGGCTGAAGGTGGAAAGGGCCGCTGGTGTGATATGGTATTGAAGCGGGAAGAGCAAATGATGAGGAAAGCATCTGGAGCATCAGGAAAGGGGCGTTCACATACCAGAGTGAAGAGCACCATCTTCTGATCTGAACTATGCCCGCGAATGCCCTGATATGACGGCATTTATCCTCGTTGACAGCTTGGTTTTCACTCTTCTTGTTTCGCATGTTCTTTGTATTACTTCCTGCCCAGGCGGCACGCTATACATTTCACCAGTATTTCATTAGAGGACATGAGAAGAACTCTTGTCAAACTATTGACACGCGCATTTTGTTTTTATAGGTAGTTCTGGTATTGGTAGGGGTTATCCGGGGGTGGGGAAAGGTGGAGCGTGAGCGTAATTATTGAATCTTTTTTTTTGTGCGTTGCACGAGTGTGGTACTTACAGACAACAACAAATATTTCTCTTTCTTCTTTTCTTTGATTTGGCTTCGGGGTTGTTTTGTAAAGTTCATGGTGGGGATTGAAAGGGACCGAGGTTATGGAGGATGGAGAGGGTGCTGGTGTGTTGATGTGGGGGGAGCCAAGGAGGTGGAGGATGGCATAGTGAGATGAAGACGAAGATGGATTGAGTAATGACGCAAGGATAGTGACGCATTGCATAGAGAATATGAGAGCAAACAAAAAGAATTTGAAATTGTCTACTCGAGTATCATGTTGTGATTATGAAGTTCCTTGTTTTCTTAAGATCGAATCCATTCGCTTTCCAAACATAATCCCCCTGTTTGCAGGTACAGATCTACTCAAAAACATACAATTTCCATGATCTAGGTTTCGGTTGATAAATCAAATGTATTGGTTTTTCTGTCCGATGATAGAACATGCCTAGGTAGATATCTGCCAGTCCTTCAATCTAATTTATCCCTTTTTTGATTGGCTTCATCCCTCCTTCCACCAGTCTTGCTTCACTCAGTCACACGAAATCGCTTCATTTTCCCTCATCCCTCCCTTTTCCTTCTTTCACGGGGTTCTTATGTAGTAAGATTAGATGCCCGTGCTGTGCGATCGTGGCGGGATAAAACTCGTTCTTCAATTGTTGTAGGGCACCGTTCACTGGTGCATTTACTGCTATAGTTAGTTTAGTTCTTTCGTCCATTCATGAGCATTTCAATTAAGTGTCGTATAGAATTGGGGAAAGGACAAATCAAGCTCTCAGGCGGTAAACTTATGTGTGAACCACCAGGTGCAACTGACCAGTAATATCACCATCGATATCAAGGATAATAGAGCCTGCGGTGAACAGACTATAATTTCATTGGTTCGCGGTACGGCTCTACATCATTTCCGAGCCAGGAGACAGGTACTAGGTGATACGGCATTTGAAATTACCGAATCATTCTTGAAAGCCCTAAGTCTCACCATGATTATCAGCAGAGTGAAGATATTTGAAATCATGTCGTGTTGAAGATCTTAAATTAACTTAATATCTTCAACGGGTTTAATTCTTGCATGCTATCTCTGTTGGTTTTACATTTACCACTTCTGGGGGTATTTGAGAGGCAGTTGTGTATGTGATAGGCTGGGAAGTAGTGACGTGAGGCTAGTCGGCGCGCATGCGAGCTCATGCAAGAGGGTTGTATGCTATATGCAGGTGAAAGAGCAAGTGGGAGCGATCCATTTGCCCCTCTAGAACATAGGCTAGAGGGGGTGAAGGTTCCCTTTCCCTTCTTCTTCTCTCCTTGGCTTTCGGTTTATTAAATAAAACGTCTCAAATCTGCTGCCTTTATTTACGTGCCACCACAGTGCAAGTTTCTTGCTTCATGAACTTTCATTGTAAACTGGCTCTCCAGACGAATCAATCAGAATAAGTTTTATAACGGGAATACACAATGAGTTCTGTATCAATTCCCATTTTTACCTTCATCGTTTTCTTGTTAGGGTACACTATATATGGTGCAATATGGCGACTGTATTTCTCTCCCGTCTCTAAATTTCCCGGACCAAAAATTGCTGCCATCACAATGCTGTATGAGATCTACCATGAAATCATTTTAGGAGGGCAATATACATTCAAAATTGCAATGCTCCATGAGCAATATGGTCGGTACCACCCGTTCAGCTATAAGTTAAACAGTAATCAATTCTTCTAGGCCCTATTGTTCGCATAAATCCATACGAGCTGCATATTAATGACCCCGACTACTACGATGAAATATATGCAGGCGGAGGCAAGAGACGTGATAAGTACATCTATGGCACTCGACAGTTCGGGACACCGGATGCAATGGTTGGGACAATCGATCACGACCATCATCGACTTCGCCGTGGACCCATGAGTCGTTTTTTCTCTAAAGCGAGTGTTCTGCGTCTAGAGCCTATGATACAATCTACGGTTAATACGCTCGTAAAACGTCTACATGATTACAAAGATACAGGCAAAGTCGTCAATATGTCCTTAGCATATGCGTGTTTCACGAATGACGTGGTGTCGGAATATGCTTTGGGAAAGTCCTACAACTATTTAGAGCAGAGCGAGGATTTCAGGAACGATTTTAACGAAGCATTGGTTAATATCAGCAAGGTCACACAAGTGACTAAAGTGTTTCCTTGGATTCTCCCTATTATGCAAAAACTGCCTTTATCTGTTTTGGAATTCATTGAACCAAAATCTGTCAGTGTTGTAAAATTCCAGTTGGTGAGTACCAATCCAGTCCTACATATGTGATTGAGAGAGCGCTCGCATCTTGAGTACACGCTAACGCGCCATTAGCAAATGCAAGATGAAATTCGCAAAATCATCACTGGCAAAAACAATGCCCACGAGACTTCGGAACATCCCACTATATTCCACGAAATATTGTTTTCCAGTGATCTGCCAGCCGAAGAAAAGGTCGTTCCTCGCATCTGGCAAGAAGGCCAAACAACTATTGGTGCCGGTACAGAAACTACAGCATGGACTTTATCTGTCATTACCTACTATATCCATGCCAATCCGGCCATTCTTAGGAAGCTCAAGGAAGAAATGAAGAACAAGAGTGTGCTGAAGGAGTTGGAGCAATTACCTTACTTGACAGCTGTGATTCATGAGGGGCTAAGACTGAGCTTTGGTATTGTCAGTCATCTGCAAAGAGTTGCTCCCAACCAAGTGCTCAAGTTTCACGAATGGGAAATTCCACCTGGTGTAGGCTTACCATTGGCCCCTTGTGCTACTTATCTTACATACTAACAAAAATTAGACGCCCGTCTCGATGACAGCACTAATTCAGCATCTCGATCCCCGCATCTTTCCCAACCCACGCGAGTTTTCTCCAGAGCGCTGGCTTGAAAATCCATTTCTCACGAGATATCTAGTGAGCTTTACGAAAGGATCGCGTCAATGTCTGGGGATTAATCTGGCATGGGCTGAACTCTATCTTGCCGTTAAAGGCGTGTTTGGAAATGTGGATATGCGATTGAATGATACGAACATTGGCGATGTGACTTGTACTAGTGATTATTTCACGCCGCAGTCTAGTGGTAGAGGAGTTCGATGTTTGATTGAGTGAGTGATGGATATCGCAGCCGGGCTAGGCTTGAGGGATCTTGGTATTTTAAGTTATCATGATAAATCGTCGTGAATTGATACAAGATATATAAAGTACTGAAGGTAATGAAGAAATGAGACCATAAACATTATCAAAATATTGAACCTCTAAATTGCCACAGCCAGCGCAGTTAGCCTAGCTCTTCAAGCCGCAATTTATTCAAAATAAGAACTTGCACAGACCTTCGTCTCTTTTAATCACCATGAATGCTTGGGTTACGGAAGTACGGGTAAGGTAATAAGTACCAGTGGCTAAGTACATAAATGATGAGTCAGCTACAAAATCTTAGTGGCTGGGTTGGTTTCTAAATTAGTTAGTTCTTTTTTTTTAATACCTGGTACACCACTTGTTAATCTCGTTCTCACACATAATTCTCATCCTCCTCCCTCCCGTGTTGAAAATCCATAATTACTTT